>PVIY010001871.1:42308-65347 GCA_004026745.1 Myrmecophaga tridactyla
CTAATAGGGTGAACATGGAAAACAGAGTCCATTATTTCAAAGTTACAACATGAACATACTCTTTAACCTTCAAGCAATAATATGTTAGAGATTCTGCAATAATAATATGTTGTCCTTGGACTTTAAGTTAAAACAAATAAACTACTACTATTGGTGAGGAGGAATTGACTATAGGATATACATAGTAGTTTTGTAGCTATTCTTTCAGGCTATTTCTCTTTAGATGGAAGAAAAGAAAACATTAGGAAATAAAATGTAGTGAAATGATATAGCAAGGCAGATATTATTGTCCTGCAAAACAATCCAGAAAATGCTGTAACCTCATGTTTGCTTTCATTAGCATAAGAAGGTAACAAGCAGCTAAATTTTGTTTCTCCACTTGCATTGTTTTCATCTATGTACCATCAGACCTCCCATAAATAAGACAACACAGCAGAGTTCATGATTCAGTGATGTTTTGAGCACATATAACAGTGACTTTGAAGAGCTATAATATGGCTCAATACCCTTTCCTTTTGTTTTCGCTTTAGCTCTTTTCCTTAAGACTAACACATCATCCACTTGTCAATTCGTTAAGTCAACATAATGAAGGTCACCCTGAGGCGAGCGAACATTGGCTAAGCAAAATTATACAGAAATGAAAAGCAGACGCTTTCATATAAAGGTGTCATATAGATTGAGGATAAAGACAGATGCAAAAAGCAATATTTGGTATATGATCTGGCAAGCATCATATCAGGTTCAGGAATGTCCAGGGCTCCATGCAGCATGGAGGAGGACGCGGTGAAGGTAGTGATAGCAGGAATGGCTTCTCAAAGGAGGAAATCTTTTTATTATTGAGTTTTAATTTTTTAAATTTTTGCATGGGCAGGCACCGGGAATGGAACCCGGGTCTCCGCATGGCAGGCGAGAACTCTGCCACTGAGCCACCATCGCACTGCCCTAAGAGGAAGAATTTTTGAGATAAATCTTTAAGGGTAAGTAGATGTACTGCTGGTTTAAGATAGAGAGTTAACTATTTGCTCCCAAATGAAATAAGAATAAAGGTAACATTCCGGTTTGTTTGTTTTAGGTATAATCTCACATAGATGGGAATAGTTGGTAACTGACTTAGCAGACCAGAAAAGATTAGATCTTAAGTCAGAGGTAGAGAAAACTGAAAGTGCCCTAACTCATATGCTGGGATCACCAAAGGGTTGAGTGTGGGTAGCAGAGAGCACCCTTGGAGCTGGTACACAGGGGGTTGGTTGAAAGTTGTTTAAGGAGCATTTAGAGCCTCCTCCTACAGCCAGTAACTACCACTCATTCCATCCCAGTACAGGACTAGAGGGTCTAAGCTCTGTAAATGGTAAAATAGAGGGTCTCCAGACTGGGGACATGAGCACGGCTGAGGCTGAAGAGTACATATTGGAAACAGAGGGACGAAGTAAACTTTTACATGCTGAATTTTGAGACCCCAGCCTTGTAATTCACTTAACTTAGAGAAAACTGGTAGCCAGACAAAATATCTTCAGGCGGGAGACTGTAAGGCTTATCTTAGGGACTCTAGTTGGTCCTAGCTAAAATTGGGGCTCTCCCACAAAGCTTCCCAGTCAAAGCAACCTATGGTGGGAACTACAGGTCATGAAACCAGCAAAGCACATGGGACTTTCACACAGCTCTCCTTTTCTACATCTTTATATACACATATAAATTGACAGCAAAGGGCTTCCGGACATTTAATAGTACATTTAACATGAAAGAAAGACCCAAACAAGAAAACAAGCATAATGGGAGAGACAAATCATGTAAAGAAAAGAGAAAAGTAAGACTCATCAATTATCATTAGTGCCTTCAGAGAAATAAAGATATTGCATCTTTGAAAAGAATAAGAAGCTATAAAAGAGAAAGATATAAAGATTTTACAAAGCTTTTTGCAAGTATGTATACAGTAAAGATAGCAGGGGGAAGTTTAGAAAATAAAATGTTCCAAGAAGATTAAAAATAGAAAGGTGATAGAAAATAGAGACAGCGAACTATCTTATTTTGGGTCTTTCCAGAAGTAAACACAAGGATCAAGGGTAAAGAGTTGATTTGGAAAATGTCAGGGAAATTGGTAAGGAAGTAGGGAAATGATCCAGGGAAGTGAAGGTTGTCAATAAAAGGATTCCAATTATTCAGGTGGACAATGACCACAATGGACAATGACAGCTTAATCCTCTGGAGTAAATTTGGGGAAATGGCACAAAACTTTGCAAGACTTACTGAAAAGTCAGAGGGGTGAGACAAGCCACTGACAATCGGCTGTGAGTTTATGGGGAAAAGGATGCAAATTAAGCAAGGATGGTGTCGCCACTCAGCAAAGTTTCCTTCATGTTTCTCTACACACTGCAGATGCCAACCAACTTGTAGAGTGTCACTTAAAATAAATAGTAGCAAACTTTGCAGCCACATATCACTAAGCCATTTTAAATATTTCAATGCATGCCAAGCAGATGATTCAAACATGTCTTTAATTTAAACTATAATAACTGTGATCACAGTTTTTATTTGTAAACACTTCTGAGCATCAAAATTGAAGCTATACTTCATGGTTAATTACAGAAATTTTATTTCCTCATTTATTTTTCAAAAATGGATTAAATGTTATTTTCTAGTAAGCACTGCAAAAAGTCACTCACATGGGGGAGCATGATGACAATGGCCAGAGAATGGCATAGACTAAGAAATAAAGGGAAGTTAGGATCCTGACTTGAAAGAGAAGAATTTCATTTTTTTATATGACAAAATTATCCTCTTCTCTTTATCATTCTTTCCCTTAAAGACATTATCAGAGAGCAATGGTGCTGATTATGCCCATATTACTTCAATGATATAATAAAATTGCCAAGATAATATATTTATGTCTTTTTGTAGAAAACCAGAACTACCAACTGATTATACATGGCAACAAAAATGTAAATTATGATCCCAAGAACAACTGCAAAGTCAGGGGAGAGTAACTATCCAATGAAGGATACAGGTTTTCACCATTTTTACTCAGTGATCAATCATAGCTCTGCTCATAGTACCATAGGCTAATGTGTGGCAACATGAAATACACAGCCCCACCACAAGCATCGTTTAAAACAAAATGTTTAACTTTCTACTCTCATTTTGAGAAACAGCTTTTGGCCTGCAACAGGCCTTTATAGAGACTGAATACTTAACCGTGGGCCACCAAGTTACCGCGAGACCTGAGATACCTGTCATGAGCTTAGTGTTGTCTGACCCACCAAGTCATAAAATTGGGCGTGCACAGCAGCACTCTGTCATAAGATGGAAATAGTACATTAGAGATAGGGCTCGAGTAAGTTTCATGAGAAAGTGGCCCATATGCCTATCGACCCCATTCCTGTTATGGCCTCTTGGGAAGTTCCTTACAGTCAGTTGACTGAGGAAGAGAAAACTTGGGCCTGATTTACAGATGGTTCTGCACGATAATCAAGTGGATAAGATAACCATTCTGTAGATACCAGTTAGCCTCTTTCCCCAACCATTTTGTCATTGCACAATGGGCTCATGAACAAAGTGGTCATGGCAGTAGGGATGGAGTTTATGTATGGGCTCAGCAACTTGGACTTCCACTCACCAAGGCCAACCTGGCTACATCACTGCTATGTGCCTAATCTGCCAGCAGCAGAGATTCACACTCAGCCCCTGATACAGCACCATTCCCTGAGGTGATCAACTTGCTACATGGGAGCAGATTGATTACATTGGATCACTTCCATCACCGAAGGGGCAGCAATTTTTTCTAACTGAAATAGACATATTCTTGTTATGAGTTTGCCTTCTCTGCTCACAATGCTTCTGCAAAAACTACCCTCCTAAGACTTACAGAATGTTTTATCCATCATCAAGTTATTCTACACAGCATTGCTTCTGATCAAGGAACCCATTTAATAGCAAATGAAGTGCAGGAATAAACACATGCCCATGGAGTTCTCTGGTCTAGCCACATTCTCCATCATCATAAAGCAGCTGGAGTGATAGAATGGTGGAATGGCCTTTTGAAGACTCAATTATGGCACCAACTAGGTGGTGATTCCTTGCAGGGTTGGGGAAGTGTTATCCAGGAGTCTATATGTGCTGTGAATCAGCATACACTTTATGTTACTGTTTCTCCATAGCTGGGATTCATGGAATCCAGGAATCAAGGGGTGGAATTGGGAATGGAACCACCTACTGATATCTCTTGTGATCCACTATGAAAATTTTTGCTTCCTGTTCCTACAACATTTAGCTCTGCTGGCCTATAGGTCTTAGATCCAGAAGGAGGAATGCTTCCACCAGGAGACACAAGCATGACTCCATTGAACTGGAAGTTAAGACTGCCACCTGGCCACTTTGGGCTTCTTATGCCACTGAATCAACAAGCACTAAAGGAATTACTGTTCTGTCTGGGGTGATTGATCCTGATTATCAAGGGGAAATAGGACTGCAACTACACAATGGCAATTAAATAGAGTTTTCCTGGAATACAGGAGATTCCCTAGGGCATCTCACAGTACTAGTATGCCCTGTGATTAAAGTCAATGGAAAACTGTAATAACCCAATCCAGGCAAGACTATCAATGGCCCAGAAACTTCAGGAATGGAGGTTTGCGTCACCCCAACTGCCAAAGAACCACAACCAGCTGAGGGTAAAGGGAACATGGAATGGGTAGTGGAAGAAGGTAGTGATAAATATGAACTACGACCACCTGACCAGTTACAGAAATGAAGACTGCAATGGTATGAATATTTCTTTCTTGTTTTGCTATATGTTTATATTTGTACACAAAGCAAGTATCTTTGTTTACTTCTCTATCTTAACCCCTTATCATATGACATAAGTTGTATTATTCATATCATAATATTTACATTATCAGATATCAAGCTTAAGAGTGAATATTACCCAAGGACTTGCATCCTATTCTGGAGAGATTTAGTGTGGTTCCAGTTGTATGCAGACAGTTGAGAATTGTTAGGTAAAAAATATAACTGTTATTGTTTTATTTTAGAGATTAAGTATGGTTTAAGGTGATGTGTGTAGCTGCCAAGTTGACAAGGGGTGGACTGTAATGGTTAGGTTCATGTGTCAACTTGGCCAAATGATGGTGCCCAGTTGTCAGGTTAAGCAAGCACTGTTCTATCTGCTGCTGTGAGGACATTTCATGGACTTAAATCATCAGTGCAATGATTGTATCTATGGCTGATTACATCTGTAGTTGGCTAAGGGGAGTGTCTCCCACAATGAGTGACATTTAATCTAATAGTTGAAGATTTTAAAGGAGTAGTCAGAAGAGAGAATTTCTCTCTCTATGTCAGCCAGTCAGCCATTCCTGGGAGTTCACTGAAGATCTTCATTGGGGTTGCCAGCTCATGGCCTGCCCTATGGAATTTGGACTTGTGCATCCCCACAGCTACATGAGATACTTTGATAAAATCTCCACAGCTACATGAGATACTTTGATAAAATCTCATATTTACAGATATCTCCTGTTGGTTCTATTTCACTAGAGAAACCTGTAATCAAACCTGTGGAACTAACTTCAAATTTACAAAAGAGAAAGGGAATGGAAAAACAAATTATGCCCATCAAGAAGAAAACATAAGACAAATCCAGAAGTTGGGACATTCTACAAGATAACAATAGATCTGGTATCTTGAACATGTCTATTCTGAGCAAACAAACAACAACAGATAGAAAACAAAGTAGGGAAAGTGAAAGGACAAGTCTGGGTTAAAGGAAACATAACACAAAAATGCAGTGCCTGGATGCTGATTGGGTCCTTCTTTAAAAGATATTTGGGGACAATTTAAAAGACTTGGACATGAACTGTCAGCTGGTATTAAAAAATTCTTGTTAACTCTGTTAGGTGCAATAATGGAATTGTAATGCCATTGTGAAGTTTTTAGGGGTGAAATGTCATGATGTCTAAATTTACTCTAATATGCTTCAGGAAAAAAATTGCATCAAATTTAGCTTACGAGGCAGATTGTATTCATTGTCCTATCTCCTTTACTTTTTTGCATATTTTATTGTTTTATTTTAGAGATTAAGTTATAGTATCTGTTATAGTAAATATAAAGTTGAAAAATAACATGGATCTACAAAAACTTAGCAGAATTGCCATCTATTTTTCTAAATGTTTGAAATATTTCCTATATATTTTCATTTATGATATAAAACCATAGATTCATAGAATTTCAAACTAGAGGGACACTTAGAATATTTCATATAGAAAGAAATTGAAGACTACAGAGTTGAATTGATTTGCTTGAAGTCACAAAGCAAGTTCTTTACAGAAACAACAGTAATTTGAAACAATAGTCATTTAAATATATGTCCTTGATGACCAATATTCCTTTGATAATAGGAATCACAACTGTTTCAGTTTCTTTGGGGGTTCAGGAAATTACCATATAATGGACTGGATTAAACCAGGGGAATTTATTAGCTCATGGTTTCAAGGCTAAGAGCAAATCCAATTCAAGAAGTCTTCAAGGTGAAGTTTTCTTCCCAAAGAACGTGGCATTCTGGGGCTGGCTGCCAGCAATCCTTGTCACCTGGCAAGGCACCTGGTGGCGTCTCTTGGCCTCTCCCTTCTCTTCCAGGTTCTGTTGATGTTCAGCTTCTTGTTTCCTGTGGTTTCCTCTCTCTCTGTCCAAATTTCTTTCTACTTATAAAGGACTCCAGTAATAGGAGTAAGACCCATCCTGGTTGAGGTGGGCCACACCTTTATTGAAGTAATGTCATCAAAGGTCCTACTTACAAATGGGTTCACACCCACGGGAATGGATATAGTTTAAGAATATGTTTTGGGAGTACACCTTCAAACTACCACAATACCTTACTGCTCTCTGACATCTTTTTAGTGCCCACCACACATCCATTAAATTTACAATAAATAGTTTGTTTACAGAATATTTTTGTTTTCCAAATCATTTTACATAGAAAGCATCCGGTGGTTATAAGTGATCAGATCAAATAACTTTCAAAACAAACATTGCAGTCAACCAAAAGAATTAATTCTTCATTTTATAGCTGAGGAGAGAGCTGTGAACAACAGCTCCAAAATCTAGTAAAATTGACTACATGATTCATCTGGGGTCTTTTGGTTAAATTTATGTGTATGTTACCTTTGCCATCCATTCTTTAACTTAAAAATACCAACATTTAAGTATAATATTATGCAGTTGCCAACCTAAACAAAGATGCTCATTTTTAAAAGCGTGGTTCTTGCAAATGAAGGTCAACATTCTCATCAATTAATCCTCATTTTTCTCATAATAATAAAAAATGTGGGCCAGCTGCTGAATCAGGTACTTGGGCAAGCGGTGCTGCCTATTTTGTTAAATCAGCTGTAGTGCATTTGTGAGTGTAAAGAGGAGCTGATTTTGCAAGATGTTGAAATATACAACTACATATGGTTCACTGTACTTCCCACTGTATTGTTATTTTCCACCAAGAAAACACTAGACATTTGTCATATCCCTCCCTGACTAATGTTTTCTTTATACAGACTGTTGCCCTAAATGTACATTATTTGACTTCTTTCTGTAATGAAAAAATAGGTACTATTTGTCCTCCAGATATATCTTCCTAAAGTGCTAGTGATGAGGGAAAATAATCTTTTTACCAGGGACTATGTTTCCATTTCACAAAACTAATATGAGTTGGCTATAAACAAGATAATTTCTGCCTATTGACTTCTCCCATAAATGTCACACTGTCAAAAGGAAGCTCTGTAAGATATCAGTTTGCTGCTATTTACATACTGTGTGGCTCATATGGCCTGTTTGGAAATTAGCTTTGAAAGTTTTCTTGCAAATCTTGTGTCTTAAAGAGCAAAAAGAAAGGACACCCACACTAGACTCTCTTTTATTAAAAATGCAAAGGTAATTTTATCACATTTATCCTCGTAACGTGTCTTTAAAAATGTCCTATTTTCAGTAAAATGGGACTCAGAGTCTTTTATTTAATATTTATATATGTTAATTTAGATATTTTCAGATACATTTCAATAAATATGGCATTTTCAGCATGCCTTATTTTCTTAGAAAATAGAAGTGGAAGCAAGTTTTCAACATTTTGATATCAAGCAGTAGAATAATTTTATATAAATATATGTCATTATATGCAAGATTAAATTAAAATATAATACTCTAAATTGTTTTAAAATGCTATGCTTTCTGGGATGAAGAAAGATAATTAATAGATGAGTGTAATTCATCTGAATATGCTATAAAACCATAGAACACATTTTTCAGAAAAAGAAATACTAGCATTGAGAACAAAAATACAAAAAAGGTGGTAACTGTGGGACATGGAAGCAAACAGAACATCAAGGTATTTTCCAAACAAACAGAGAGCAGAAAAGTTTTTATCTGCTGTTTAACTAGTTTGATGAGAAAAACACTGCTAAAATGATCAGTGGCTATTGTACTTTTTTCTGTTATTAATAAATGCTAGCATATATTTGATAAAATAGTAACAAATAGCAAAATAATTGTAAACCTCTGGCTGAATGAGAAGGGACCACACTAAAAATACCTCCACACTTTGAAACCTCCTCAACTTAGCAAAGCCTAATACACTATGCCTTGAAGAAACTGAACTGTCAGTTGAAGTATCAAATCTATTGATGGCCCCACATATTTTAGATAGCATATTCTTGATAAGGTAGAAATGATTATACATATTTTGAAATATATTTATAAAGGTTATATTGTTTACTCCTATGTTTTTGGGTTCCCCATACACATTTGTTCACTCTTATTCTCTTGGAGCAACATATTTTCAAAGGAGATTTAACTACATTTGGCAACTTAGTACTATAAATGTGAAAGTGTAAAGGAAGCATATTTCTAGAATAATGGCATGTTCTCAAGAGATACTGGTCACTCACTGATGGCAGCCCCTCCAACCCCCAGAACTTTCACTCCGAGATAAGGGAATTTGAGTGTTGAGGGAAAAAGTATAACAACAACAATTAGCAAAATGCTCAGGTGTGACTTGGTGGTGGGGGTGGGCGTGGTGGGTCGTAAAAATAAGGAAACACCTCGGAAACAGTCACAGTAGGAGTTTTGGCTTATTTGAATCAATCTTCTCCAGTGTTTAAACTGTTCTTTTGGTAGAAAATTATTTTAAAGAAGCATGTCATTAGCTCCACTGGCCACTGTTAAAATACTCTACATTTTGATTCATGGTTTATTGGAGAATGTTCTGATGATTCTAAGTCTTGATAAAATTTCCCAAAGCACTGCAACTACTGTGAGAATAATAAACATTGAGAAACTTGTGCCAAAAAAATAAATGAAATGAAAATGATAAGAAGCTTAAGAAAACAAACATGCCCATGGATACATCTCACCATAGTACAATTTTGTAGAGTAGATGCATTTCTGCTCTGCCATTTTCCTATATGATGTTTGTCAGGCTGCCTTTCTGTGGTATTTTCATGCCCTTTGATGATGTCAAGAAAAAAAAAGCAAAGAAACCTAAATGGACACTTTTTTAAGAAGTGAAGACTTTTCTTCTTTAATTGCTTCTTACTAAAGCCTTTAGGAAAACCCTCTTCAATTATCTTCTTAATACTGGAGCCAGTTGGCTAGTTACTAGAGCACATGGTCAATGAAAAAAAATGTGGTCTTTGTATAAGCTCTACTCTTCAAAGAGGACAGATTAAGTTTCAATTTTTCCATGAAGTCCTCCCCATTAGCCCAGCCCAACTTCAATTCTTAGTTTCTTGCAATTCCTTTTTTTCCTTCTCTTTACACAAATATTTACATGCCGTGATTTCGGCCTTTTTAATGCCAGTATTGGCATGGCACGTAGACGTGATTCAAGTGAAATCGCCATTCATTCTAACTGGGATAAAACTGAGGCCAAGGAGCATTGCATTACTACAACGTTGGTAGCAGAGATGAGAGTCATAACATTTATCGTCCAATTCCTATTTATTTTTCTCTATACTACTTCACAAGCCATATCTAACAATGTAGACATAACACAATATTGAACATCAATAGCCACAAAAATAATTTATTGTAAGACACTGTGAGGCAGAAATTAGGTACTGTCTTGGAAATGAATATCAACATTGAGGGCGATGGGATATTAAGGAAGAAAGAAGATATTGCAAGACGTAGTTCACTCTCAAAAGGATGGTCCTAGGATCCCATTGTTTCTTGGAACAGTTAAGTCTTCTGCCATGAACCATGAGACCCATGCTCTTCTCTTTCTGTTTCACATTCCTAGAGTTTGTTTCTTAGTGGGCATTCCCACCTGTTCCTTTTCTAATACTTTTACATTTCAAAATCAATTGAAAAATCCCATTGTCTCATATGGTGTTACCCGGTCTTAAAACAAAGAGAATCATCAAGCCTGACTAGCAGTCTGGAGGCTTCGCTTCTTTGAAGCATATCTTGTTTAAAATTGCCACACTAGACCTTAGGCAGGTGCTTCTCTTACTCCACATGGAAGTTACTGAGACAACACCTTGAGATCTTCAATACTGGATTTTCATACCTCCAGGCGCTACCACCATGTGGCAGCCCCATCCTCCCCATAATAAGATGCACATATACATTTGGAAAAAAATGTATCTGTGATCATTAACTTACCACACAAAATAACAAAAATAGATCCAAAAACAACCCACCCTGCAATTGTCCAGCTGTTTGTCAGAATGTTTGGAAATGGCTAGGGCTTCCTTTCCTCTTCTGATTCCATGTAATAAAGACAAGAGGTGAGATGGCACCAAGGATCAGAATTTTTTTCTCTTATTTGAGAGAAGGAACTGCATTTCTCTGCATCTAAAGCTGATGGCTTAGAAAGCTGACAATGTGGGCCTCCACATCACCCCAAATAAAGGAGACCAAGCTGGACCGGGGGCGAGCTGCTCTGCAACTTTGTGGCTGATCTTGCTTATTCTGGAGAAAATCTCAGGCTGCTCTAAGTATACGCTGAAAATGCATAAGCTTGCATTTTCTATGTGAGCATTCACACAATTACTTTAGATGATGTTCTATGTTGCATTCTAACTTGAAGAGGAGTTAGATGAATTATCTTGCTTGTTTTTGTTTAGGAGGCAAACCAAAGTATCTGGAGACTAGGCTGAAAAAGTCCTTTTCACTGCTGTTTTTGTTTTTTTTTTCCAGGGGCAAAGAAATTTGCACTGCTGCGCTGTTTTCCGGTGACTACAGAAGAGCTCTCAAGTAATTACTTGAAATATCGTGGGCAAAAAATATTAAGGGCACCACTTTTCTTAAGTGGTCATAGAGGGCTGAATACTTGTGTTCTTTTGTCCTTCATCACATCGTGGGGTGGATCACAAAGGAGGAGTGTTTCAGAGCATTTTCTGCAGACATAAACATATGGTCAGAGACTCTGTGTGTGTGTGTGTGTGTGTGTGTGTGTGTGTTTCCATGTCTCTTACACAGGTAAATGTGCAGGGCTGGCTGGAAACAGGTGCAAGTGTTGTACTTGCATCTGGCCTCCTGCTCTGGCTCAAGTTGAGTAGGTAGCTTCACTTGAGTAAGGCACATTAGTCAAAGATCACGAGTCTGAGGCTCAAAGAAACCAGGCAAGCCTAGAGGAAACTTAAGTTAACAAACAAACAGGACAGCAGAAGGCAATGCTGGCCAGTGCAGTGAGTTAAGGGAGCTTCCAGATTCCCCTCCTTCTATTTAGCTGTTGTATTTCTGTGCCTGTCCGAGTTAAAGCCCACAACCTTCCATTCTCTGCAATATATTCTGTTTTCCTGATTCCTCAAGCAGCTTCTACGTCTAAAAAGTCAATAGTGTACATAGCCTCAGGGTACGCTTTGTACCGGTGGGCATGGCTTTTCTGTTTCTGTTCCAGTGTGAGTGCTAATGACCATATAATGCTCTGGCTTTTCAGTGAAGTTGTGAAATACTCATAGCATGTCAACAAACTGTCAAGTGCAATTTGAAATATCATGGGAGTCTCTGTGTCCTGCAAAAAGAATTTTGACTACTGTACAAAAAGACCATGGAGACACACTGGGTGTGAAACAAGTTATTTCTTTTTTTTAAGGGAGATTTATAGAGAAATGAGGGAAATAAAGGAACATATCTAGGATTAGGCTCCCAGCAGGGTCACAAGGCTAAGCATCCCATATGCAGGAAATCTATCAGGATGTGATCAGCTCCTGGGATGGGAAGCCAGAATGAGCACAGCTGCTACTTAAGCCAGGTCGTGGATGAGAGATGGAGAAGTATTGTGTCCTGGAGTTATTATTTTTTTTTTTTAGGATGAACATGAGCAGCTGTATTATTTGAAGGAATTAAGTAGAAAGTAGGAGATGAAAGAAAGAAATGCAGGAGCAATATGTGGTTATAAATGTAATTTTCTATCAGAAAGAGATACAACCTCGTTTGCATCTTTAACAGTAAGTACCAACTGAACACTCTGGCCTGGAGGACAGTTCAGAGAACCATTCTAGAAGGAGAAGAGCGTGAGGATGAGAAGGGAGCAACATCCCCAGTTGGTCCTCAGCCATGGTCCAGGCTTGGCTCTGACCTGCTGTCCACCTGTGTGCCTGCAATTGCAGCAGCGTCTGTTGAACAGTAGATGAGTTGGGTGCTTTGTAACGGCCCTAGTATAATAGGAATTTATGAATTCAGAAGCCACTGGGATGAGTTCCATGGCTCCTGCCTACTAGAGGAAGTTCACTGATTAACAGGAAAAGGAGGATCATTTTACACTTACTTTAAAAACCTGTTTTGAAGAGGCTCACATCATCTAAATAATTTCAAAAGAACTCTCAAAAGTATGCAAAGATAAATATAATAGTTATTAAATTAACTACCTCATTATGGCTGATTTGTTGGCGCACATTATATTTTATACCAAAAAAAAAAGGCACAAGGTGGATATGCCCAAGTTTGAATTTTGGCTCCATTGTGTCCTGGGCTGAGTTATTTAATCTCTCTGACCACAGTTTACTCTTCTATAAAGCAATAAAGACAAGTCTTGTTTTGCAGGAATTTTCTGAGCATGAAGTGAATTGATAATTATAAAGTATGTAGCAAGTGACAGAGTGCTAGCTGTCAATCACAATTAGTATTTTGATATTATATGTGGAATTCTTAGGACAGTTAATTAAAACTTTAAATTCATTCTACATGAGATGACCTGGAGCATATTGTTATATTAAGTACTATATTTCATCACCTCTAACTTACTGATTGTAGGACACACCATTATTTTATGTATTACTGGGAAAGGAAAGAACTGTTAACTAAACTATGACACAATACTAAGAGGTCAATACTAGGGCGGCTGCCGTGGCTCAGCAGGCAGAGCTCCGACCTGCTGTGCTAGAGGTCTGGAGTTCGATCCCTGATGCCTCCTGCCCATATGCAAATAAAAAAAAAAAAAAGAGGTCAATATTAGCATGAATTCACATTTCAAAAATGCAACAATTTGAAAAACCAGCATCTTAGTATAAGAACATTCAGTAATTCTATAGCTCCCTTATAAACTCTAGGATACATTTTTGTATAAAGTCGTCATTGGGTTCTTGAGTCTTTTATGAGAATATGTTATTTTTATGATAAAATGTCTGAAATATTAAGGCTGAATAGCCACACTACAACTTTCATAGGAATAGCTTTGTCCTGTGGTGATGTTTGCCAAGTCACAGGTTTGTTCTCTCTTCACGCTTCCACCAGAACCTTCCACCTTGTCTTTAAGGACAAGGACTTTATCTTAAAGAGCCATGTAACCTTATCATCCTCAAATACTGGAACTTACCCATAATAGATATTCAGTACCTATTTTTTAATTGACTTACAGTAAGTATACAGATGCTAAAATCCTAGCCATTGGCAGTGATTGAATAGGCTCCAGTTGGGGTGTTTTCTGTTGTTTGTGTTTGTTTGAATTTGTCCACCAAACACTCTAACATGCACGAGACAATAAATAAACCTACTTTGACTCGAGTTCCATGGCAGAGACTGGGTCCTATTCATTTAAATAAATCCAGAGCCTAGCACAGCACCAGGTAATGACAAGAACTCAATAAATGTTCTCTTATGAATGGACGAATGATTTGGACTTTAGAATGCTTCTGTGTCTACTGGAAGGCAGATATAATATCAAACACTGACTAAGTATACCACTGAAATAATAACTAATACCTACTTTTCTACTTTAATTTGGTTTCCTAGGGAGCAGTGCTTTTCTCTTCATCATGTGCTATCAATGACTTGCATTTTCTGGGTCCAGCACATAGCCATTAGTGATACTAGCTATCTTTATATTTTCAGCTTGATGGGGAAAAAAAAACATTCTATAATACCAAATTATTCATTGAATTTGAAAGTTATCCATACCTTCTTACTTGTGTTTCCTCGTGCCAGAATTAAAAACCTGAAATTAGGACCTGAAAAATTTCCCAGCAGACAGTAATAACAGAGGCTAATTTAGGGACTAAAAAAAAATGTGTAGTTGGAGTGACAAGATTTGAGTTTTGATTTCTGCCACCTACTCACTCTGAGATTTGGACCGAGTCCCTCAAGTTGTCTTTAAAATTGGGATTTAACTGATCATTTCACAGCACTTTTGTGCAACTCTAATGAGATGCATGTAAAATTGTTAGGTGAGCTGCAAGCTAAAAAAATATAGCTACAAACTTTGGATTATCAGTAGCAGTAAACTGCTCATTTATCTACTCCTAGGAAAGTATACAAATGATCTTTTGGAGGTACCAGCAGACGAAGCCATTTGTGATTTTGGCAGGCACACACTTAACTTCTCCAGCTATGGTGAGACTCCCAGTACAGAAAGATTATATGTCATGGAATCTGCACATATAAATTCAATCAGGCTATGCACTTTAATGATTTCAAAAGGATGAAATCTTTCTAAGATGATCTTCTCAATATAACATGATGCATGATATTTTTGAAACTCTTGAAAAGGAAAAAAAAAAACTGCCTGAGGAAATGAAGCGGAATCGGTTTTCATATAGGCATGCTATTTCATGACCATCAGGTGGAAACTTTTCAGGTTTAATGCTTTATAATTCTCCCAGCTGAAGCTTTAGAACTTCAAAGCACTGTAGAACATTTCAAATTTCTCTTCTGCCCATGAGAAAACCCTTTGCATTGAAAGCTGCTTTCAACTGGAATCCTACATTTGGTATTACACAACAGTGACATATTTTTATGGAGATTAAAATTACACACCAAGAATGTAAAGTTGCCCAAGCAAAACCATTTCTACTATTAAAAATGTTCCCACTCCACACTATGAAGAGCTATGGACTTCGCTGATCCATAAATAACCCTTACTAGAATACATTTTTAAATCATGTATAAATTCTACATTTGCCTGAGAAATTCCCGTCTTCTGACCACCTGCAATTTGCAAAGAGGATTTACTTCAGTGTAATTTTGGTTGCTTTAACTAGTAAACAATAAATTTACCACCAATTGCAAAGACAGGTGATCAGAGGGCATTATGAAGAAAATGACATGAAAATCAATATGTAATTCCTGGGAAGAGGGCATGCTATACTTTTAATTTGAAATCTACCGGTGGTAAGTCATGAATATAAAATTTGCCTCTGTAAAAATAATTTGTTTGCTGGATAACTGGGAATCATCCCTGGTTTATCGAATACTTCAAGAAATAGTGTATTAGCCCCTCTCAGAATCTGTGTGAAGCTGGCCCCCTTTGGCAACTAAAAGAGCTCTTTGAACCATAGAACAGATGTAATGAAAATTGGTTCCATTAAATGCAGCTGGCAAATTACAAACTGAGAAATTAATGCACCATACCACGACTCTGGGGGCTAAAATGAATCAAGGTGTGGTTGCCAGATGCTCATTTCCTTACCACCCCTCCCCAATAAAAGCATTTCTGTTTATAGATGTGTTTACCATAAAACAAATTATTGATATAGGCAATACCAATTATGAGATCAAGATGAGGATGGACTAACTCAAACAATAACTGTATCATATCATAGTCATGCAATAAAATCTTAATTTAAAAAGGAGCAAAACTTGCATCATTTAATGCTGGTCTCCTTCTCAGGCTTGGGGAAAGGCAACAGACTTGGGGAAGTATTCACCACCCTATGATATACTGTCTCTGAATCCCAGTGGGAAGGGGGAAGTCCATTTGATGCTATCCATAAACAGCGTGTTCCTTTGTAGATTTCGATTCAATTTATTCCAGCTTCGTGTGTTTCGGATGGCTCTGCTGGTAGAACCTGACACAAGTCCATTTAGCATCTGTTTTGGAGGGGCCCTTCAAAGCCCTGAGTTGTCCTCTTGAGTCATTAGCTAAACATTGTTTCAATGAACCACAATTGCAAGGACCCTCCTGTGAAGAGTTAGGGGAGGGAACTGAAAGCACATTTCCAGGTAATTCAGTAAACCCCTGGGATACTGCTCCCTTTGGCTCCCTTCATAAAATAAATAATTGCCAGGGACTTGGTTTTATTTGACTTCTACTGAGTTGTAGCTATATAAGCAAAGCGTTCTGAAACTATGATGGCTCTAATGTTAGCTTGTGAGGTTTGAAAATACCTAGCTTGTTATTGCTCTTTAAATTTACCCAATTTAATTGTTTTCAGAGGAAAGTGGAGAGTAGAGGGTAGAAGAAGTGAATGGATGGGGTTGAAGAAATGGGGATAAAATCACTGGCAATGTTTAATTTTGAAGCTATGTGGTAGGTTTGTGTATATGATTACATTTTATTTTATATATTATGTCTGAAATGCCGCAAACCTATATTAAAAATTAAAAAGAGTATTTTGATGGTCCTCAAGTCAAATTTTATGTCCCAAAATGTCATTTAGAGTGAGAGGTTTGCGGGGGGGAATTAATTATGAGTCTTCTAATTTGCTTCGGTTACTGCAATAACTTTGTTTTTTTTGGAATTCAAAGAACAGAGATTTGCTAGATTATACTGGTAAGTGCTTGAGCGTTGTAGCTCTCTTTGCCTAAAATGAGCAACAATCATGACACAGACTGAGCATTTCATTTACACAGAGTAAGATGTCCATTTTGTCCTTATCTTCATAATAAAAAGTCATTTCATAGATATTTAATCCATAAGGGTGGACTGCATTAAAACACGGCAAATATCTTGTTCTAGGAATTGCAACCATAAATAATGAGTTAATTGCAAAAACAATGTAGTTGGGTTTTCTTAAAGCTAAAATATATACAAATTATTTCTTATTGCATAAAGAAACCTCAGTCCTATTTTTCTAAAGCAGATGAAAGGCAAACAATGAATTCAATTCTGTCTCCAATTCATATATGTGAAGAAAATATGACAGAAGAATTAATAAGTATATACATTTCTGGCAGAGGTAATACACATTACACATTCTATAGTAAATAATTACTGTATGTAGGTTGGGACGGCCTATTTACTTTCTGTCCAATAAAGCACTGTTCTAATTAGAGCACTGCATCATACAGAATTACATTACTTCCAGACAAAGAACTTTTTGTAAAGTGCACAGACATTGCAATATGCATGTTGTATGCTTTATAGCTGTTATAAGCATGCAACAACAACAATTTCCATTCTTTTATAGTAGCATTATTTCCACACACAGAAACATAGACACTAAATACATACAACTGCCCACATACTCCATATGCTTTACAACACATACACTCCACCATGAGCAATCTCTCCTTTGAATTATATTAAAATTGTTCTCATGTACCAATATGTTGTTTCCTTATTTCTACAAAAGGTCAAGCTTCTATATGAATAGAAACAAATGGATTATATATTGCAAGCTCTGAAAGAGGAAGTCAAAGTATTTGTCCACCTAAGCATTCTTCCTTCCTTATAGGTATTCATTTGAGAATTTTTTTTTTTAAGAGGAGATTTTGATGTGTGTGGTAATTAATTGAAATAAATGAAAAATCTGCCTTATATCCAGACTAAATTTGCTTGAACAGCTGCTGATCCTTAAGCTCTGAATGTCAGCCAATTAGTGGGGAAATTTTACATGGCTGGTGCCCTAACCAGCCTTTCTGTCTGACAGCTCCATTTTCAGCCCTAGCCGGAGAAGTAAGACTTTCTTTAATTTTAGTTTTTCATTTCCCACAGAAATAAAATAGGAGATAAGTGGTGTTGAGTTTTTTTAGGAAGCTTGCTCACCCAAAACAACACAAGTACTGACCGAAAATGAGGCAGTGATATAGGTTTCTGAAGTCTGCCTAATCTGTGAATTAATGTTGGCGAACGGATTCTTTTTCTCGCCGCATATGGCACAGAGGATTCCTGCCCCCCGCCCTGCTTCTCAATATAATGGATTAAGAAACAGAGATCGGGAAATGGAAATGGAAAACTTAAGATCTGCACATCCTGAGGCATCCGGCAGTTCCATTTGGCCCATTCCAAAATTTTCCCAAAAATCAAGGTAGAAACACCCCCTTTGGAGTCTACACAATGGTAAGTTAAGGTGAAAAAAAAATAGACATTTTATTTCGATTTTCATTTCTTGAAATCTAATAGAAAAGAACTGAAGACCTACTGATGTAGTACCTCCTTTTGACAACCCAATTCATTAAATTTTCATTTTCGGCTCATGCCAATACATTGACAAATGGGACAGGTAGAATTTCACAGATAAAGACCGTACAATGATGGTTTATATCCTTGGCAAGAAAACTGCTGATTTGCTCTACTTCTTTTGCACAAGAATAAGTTAGTTCTGGGAATCAAAATAATAGCCAACAACTTAAAAAGCCCACCAAACCTGAAATTATGCAAAATAATTTATACACTTGGTATTGAGTATACGTATATCCCAGTAAAACAGGTTAAATTATGGCACCAGCAAATTTGCTATTTTTTTTTTAATAGTAGGATCTACACATTTCCGTATAACAAACATTTTCAAAAAAGAAAAAATAATAATAATAGCCAACAGAATACTGAGTCTGGTCCATACTGTCACTTTCAAGATAAAGCAGACTTACATTTAGTGTTCTTATACTGTGGCCAGCCCATTTGTGATTAGTCAGCCTATCTCCAAAATGAGAGGTGAGATTTTCCCACATGGGGAAAGCAAGCATGATTCAGAGCACAATGAAGTTAATTGAAAATAAAATACATAACATTTATTGGACTCTAAAACAGTGAATTCCAAAATAATTAAGTTAATAAAAGAGTCTCACTCTTTTCGGAGCTAAATTAAATGGCTCTAAAATTAATTTCATTGTTTTTTTAATTCACTGTTAACTCAATAAAATGAGCTCTTAAAATTAACTTCTTTGTTTTTGAACTCACTGCAGAAGTCCATAAAATGAACTTTAAAAAAAAAAAAATCATGAGTTAACTCGTCCCAGATTTAGGCAGCAGGAATCTGAAAAAAAAAACGTACATCACAAAGGCAAATGTAAAATCTAGATTCTACTCAGGGTATTCATTTAAAATCTATGATTTTAAAGGATCTGGTTGATTTCAACATATCTGCTATATGGAGATGGTAAATGTTCTTTTTTCCTCAGAAAGAGACAAAGTATGACAAAAATGAAATGTTTCATTTCAAATAATTGTCTAAGAGATTAAAAAAAAAGTACAGAAAACTAAATTGAACTTTCCAACCCTGGTTAATTGTGGTTCAAAGACAATCTATAATATAAGGTGACAAAATAATGTGATTATATTCCCGAAATCATGCTCATAAATGGTCTAAATTATAGAGTTTTGTATTTCTCCAAGATGGCAGGCAAATATTTTATCATCTCCAATTTATTGTGATGGTGCAGATTAAAACAAAGGCAGAAGGGAAGGCATTTTTCATTGGCACATTTGGTTAACACTATTATAAAATCGTTGCCTCTTTACTTCAAGTTCAATATCAGGGAATCTCTGAACGTATAATTGTAATAACCTATTATTATTATAATAAAATAACTCATATTTGCATTTTACTTTTGCTTCCTATTGCTGTCAAGTTGCCCTAGACTATTATTAGCCCATGCTTGAAATAATTATAACAACATCCTCATTTATCTTTCCACTGCAGACCCCTTTCTCTTTGGGCGTTTAGCAGATGCTGGTCCTTCTACCTGGAACCCTCCCCCATCAATCATCCCTGACCAGATCATCTACCTTTCTCTGCTAATTCCAACTTTCTAGTTTCAAAACAAAGGTCACTGTCTCCTGGTCACTCCTCTGATCCTCTGTCCCAGTCTGAATGAGGTGCCACCGCAAAGGACAGTGTATTTACATCCGGCTCTTACCACTGCTGAGCTATGGACTTTTGTGATTGTGGAAAACATGTGCCTACTTGTTTCCATTTGAATTTTCAATGCTTACTGAAGTGTGGTTGGCATATAATTTGCACTCAGATTTTGTGGAATGAATAAATCCTTAACCACCGTCAGACTACAGTTCCTTAAATATCACTTTCATTTTATTACTCTTTTGCTTAAGAACCTTCTCTTTTTGTTACCTCATCAAAGCCAAACTCCTTTGTTTGACTTCCTTAGTAACCCAACATCTTACACTCTCTTCCAAACTTTTCTTACATTCCCTCTCCCTGCCTAGGTCATTTGCTTCTTTCCTTGACTCCAAGTTTCCTCTATTTCTGATATCTCTAATTTTATGACAACTAACATTGATATTTTCCCTGTTCTACATATATTTGCCAGTCAGTTTAGCTTGGGATTATTGTGTAACTTTTGCTCCCTAATTATTAAATTCTTTGAAGGCAGCCTTTATTCAGTAGCCCCCATAGGACTATAAGATTGTCACAGGTTAAAATAAAGAGATCACCTGATGCAGATTTCCACATTCAAACAAACAAACAAAAACCTGTTAGCCTGCAGAAAGCAATTAAGTCACCTGTCATGTCTGAGCCCTCCTAAGTGGCAGGTTGAAGAGGTCATGCACAACTTCTATGTGACAATATAGTCCACCACGTCATCTCTCGACCAGTGTAGACCTGTGATTATTGATTTCATGTAAAAACATCCTGGATTTAAAATCCTCACTATTGCTTTTCCTGATGCCCATTTCCTACCTTGCGGTCTTTGGTAAGCTATTATTCCTGGAGCTCAATATTCCAGGGACTAGGATTCAATTGTATTGTGCACATTTTGTAACGTAGCCTTTGACGATGGCTACTTCCAAAGGATGAGCTACACTAGAGGAAAGTATTGAAAGAGAAAACATCCAAAATGATGAGACCTTCAGAGCTCCCAGATGGGGCTGAGGGCTTTGAGGAAGAAGCCATAGAAAGATTTGGACTCATCTGTGAAGGGCCAGGAGAATCCGATTCTGGAAAGCCATCTCTGGCACTCAGCTGGACCCTCTTGGTGGAAAGCTACTGCCGAGTAAGTGGGTTCCATGCAGGGGTCCTGTGATCTCTGGTATCATCACTATTTTGAGAATTATTCCAGAAGTTAGAGTCACTGTTGGAGCAGTTTAAGGGACATAAAAAGGATTGGCCTCAGATGTATCACCACAAATGCACCTTTTGTTTAAAGTTTAGATGAGAACTAAAAGAGTAAAATAAGTCCTTTAACCTTCATCCCAATCTGACCAGGTGGTATCTACTAGGATGCCAAATCCTGAGTACGTATTTTATTAAAATCATTATTATGCAATCTCTTTTTCCCCCCAAGATAATCTCACTCATAGAATATCTGAGCATACTGGTGCATTGAACAAATTAGCCTCTGTTATTGCTTTCAATACAATACAGGAATTATTCGAAAATTTCCCCAAATTAACAGAAAAGTATTTTAGAGTTTACCATGAAAGTCAAATAACATCAACCACAGAGACCATTCTGTTTGCTTTCATTTACTGCTGAAGTTTTCTAGCTATTTCACCCCAACCAATACAATCTCATACTGACAGGTTTATCTTTACTGTAATTTTATTAAATTCTGTTCTCTAATTTCTACATATAAATTTATTTTTGAGCATTGGAAATTAGCCTCTATATTTCAGATCCAAATATTCCTTTCTCATGCAGTTTCAACATTCTGTAGGAACTCTTCCTAATGAGCTAGGGATGAGGACAATTATTCTCTTGATCTAAGACCTAAGCAAAGATGATTCCAAATAAAATCCATGTACATGAATTACAGAAAAGTGTCAAAATTGATAGACAATTACCTGCCTTTGCTGTTTGTGGTGGAATATATCAGAAAGGTTAATAGTCACACATCTTGTGCATATTTCATGAGAATGTGTAATATTATTTATATTATCTTCCTAGATTTCTCAAAATTGGAAAATTTTCATTATAATATCATGTTAAAATTGTAAGATATTTGCCGCTGCATAGATAAGGTAAAACACAGTGACAGTCTTATCTAATAATATGCACCTGCAAGATATTAGATCAGGTAATTAATATTGCCTTTAAGTCAGTCAAGTCAGTGGTCATTGGAGAGGTAATTAAAAAGGAATTGCTAGCATTTCTAAATTCAACGTAAAGGTACAATCAGAAATACAGAATGCACCTATGGGAAAAGGAAATGTTGGTTTTTGCATGTTTTTTCTCATGAATTATTTTAAAATTTAATTAATTTAATTAATTATGTTAATTATAGCAAGAGGCTATTCATATCTTCAGTGCATGGCTGCACCGTGTTGTCAACGTGAAAATAATCTTTGGGAGGTAATTCAGGTTTCTCAGCCCCCAGACTCTAGCATGAAAACAATACATTTATTGTATTAAATTACCTGGTTTGGGCAAAATAAGATGTGCATGCAAAACAATACAGAAAATTTAGTACTGGCCTAATTAATTTTTATATTTTCTTGCTTGGGATTTTCCAAATCAATGCAGTAATTTCCATGTAAATATTTTATTTCATCTCATGGTTATACTTACAGTGCTTGTGTTTTCTGAGGATGAATATATTTGTTGAATTCTTGCTGATATTTCTTTCAAATGGGACATTTT
This sequence comes from Myrmecophaga tridactyla, assembly GCA_004026745.1. Classification (NCBI taxonomy): domain Eukaryota; kingdom Metazoa; phylum Chordata; class Mammalia; order Pilosa; family Myrmecophagidae; genus Myrmecophaga; species Myrmecophaga tridactyla. The sequence goes on from PVIY010001871.1 coordinate 65,258, forward strand.
TAAAAAATCAATTTTTATCTAAAGATTACTCTTAATCTTTATATCTTCTATAAAGGTTTTTATAGAAAATACCATTAGTTCAGAGGTGCT
>PVIY010001871.1:65447-139750 GCA_004026745.1 Myrmecophaga tridactyla
TCTATAAAGGTTTTTATAGAAAATACCATTAGTTCAGAGGTGCTTCTAATTGTTTAATCTTTGTTTATTTTGTGTTAGGAGTAAAACGAAAGGCTAAGAAAGTAAATGATTATAATAAATTATGCATCACAATGACACAAGTTATGGGAAGAGAGACTTAATCTAGATATATAATCAGATATGAAAAACATTTCTTATAGTCAGAGAAATTTAGTAGTGGACAGACCCATCTCAAAGCAGTGCAATCTATAGTATTATGCCCCACATCTGCTTTACAGAAGTCAAATGAATAATTGCATGTGCCATCGGGAATTTGACAAGTATCCACAGAGTCAAGGCACAGAGATGGGTAGAAGTTTTGAAGAAAGAATGCCACGTGAAAATTTTATGACGTTGCAATTCTATGTAATCAATTTATTGGCTCATGATTTCATGGATGATTACATAGAAAAAGTTGGTGGGAAGGAAAAATTCTCGTAACAAGGAAGTTTTCATTGTATTGCTTATATCATGGCACTAAAACTGAAATCTGTGGTGTCTCTTGCACACTACCCAATAAAGAACTGAAGAATTCACAGGCTGGTATTGGTAACAAATGCTACAGGGGAAACCCCGGGCTCTGGGGTGGGGGTGGGGTGGGGAGGTGGCAGGGAATGAATCTATATGTTTAGTTCTCATTTCACTCTCTTCCCATTTAATGACTTAAGTTTTGAAAAGGCTATTTAGTTATCAGTGATTTTCTAAAAATTGACCCCAATTACACAAATGAGAACTTACTCCATAATAAAATATATTGCACAAAATAAAATATAGATTTTCTATTATAAAATGAGATCATTATTAACAATTACTGGGATGTAAAATACATTTAACACATAATACTTATCTAATAAGAAAATTATCATTTGTATTTATCCAAAGACATTATTTTATAAGAGAGAACTAGATGTATACATTTTAGGCTTGACCAAATAAGTAAAAATCTTAATGAGATGTGTGGGTTGGAAACAAAACAAAAAATTGTAATAGGCCTTGCCTATTTTCTTCACTATTATATCCTCTGACTCTAATGAATATTTATTTGAATAAAAAGGGAATCCAGGGGTAACAAGCACTTAGGGACAACATGACAGAGCAATTTTGAAGTCCATTGAAATCAGTATCTAATTAATATATGAGAAAATACATTTGGCTCATTGCATTCAATAAGCATTTTTGAGCATCTATTATTTGCTAAATATTAACATAGAGCAGGGAACAAAAAGTTTCTGCCCCAGAGGGATTTACAGTAGGTGGAGATAAACACATATAAGTATTTAATCTGTTGCTGGTGCAAATGTTGAGATAAAAATAAAACAGGACTAAAGGGATAAGGAATCCCCTGAAGGTTTTTATTTTCATTTTGGCTATTTAAAATGTGGTGGTCAGGTAAACCTCACTAACATGCAAACATCTGAACTGAGAGCAGCAGAGAGTGCGGAAGCAAACCACGAGAATGCGCCAGGAAACAAGGTTGTAGGCAAATGCCCTGAGGTGCGAATGTTTTTGGAGTGTCTGAGAAATTGCAAGGAGGACAGTGTCACTGGAGCAGAGTGAATGCAAGGATGGAGACACATCAGAGACAACATCACCTGCAGCCTCAGAGGCCACAGCAAGGGCTTGGCTTTTACTGTGACTTGGGTGGGAGCTGTTGGCGGATTGTGGGAAGAGTGGCATGATACGAGCTTCATTTTAACAGATCACTCTGGCTTCTGCTGAAATCAAACTGCAAGAGGCAAGGTAGGAATCAGGGAGATGGTTAGGAGGCCACTGCAATAATTGAGGTGAGAGACAATTGTGGCTCGGGCCATGGTGAGGGTGGTTAGAAGTGGTTAGATTCTCCTATGTTGAAGCACAATCCATGCGGTTTGCTGGTAGACCTGATGTGCAGACCTTGATGGGGTGACAAGGATAAATCGCAAGATTTTTGCTTGAACAACCATGAATGTAGCTGTAATTTACTGAAATTCATGAACAAGCAACTTTGTGGAATGAAAATAAGTACATATGTGTAGTATACTGAGAATATAGTCCAAAATGGGTTTCTGTTACTGCAGCTAAAAAAAAAAAAAAAGGTAAGGATGGATACTGATAGGTGGGAATATTTTTGAATTTCCTTCTCATGTGACTAAGTTCAGCAGATGACTTACAAAGGTCATCAGGAACAATTCATTGAGTCAAAGTAGGGACTTAATGAGGCAGCTACTACACTGCAGCTTTGATTAAAATTAAATAAGAGTGATAAAAATTTAACTTCGGCCATAAGTTTCTATGGAGTTAAATTTTCATTATCTTTATTAATAATGTGCCCAAATCTCCAGTGGAGGAAAGCAAGTAAAATATGCTCTCCCTTGGATGTAAAAAGATACCCAATTTGAAGTAAATCACCTGCTTCTGTGAAATAGATGGTCAATTTATATTACCTTTGTACATGCTAAAATAGTCTTTAATGTAAAAACTCTAATCCACATATTCTCAACAGGGATGCTGCACATCCGTAAGGGAATTATAGCTGGTTCTTAGGGAGGCAAAAATTAACCTTAGATGTTACAATGATTTCAGGTCCTCCAAAGGGCCACAGTTTATAAATATATAAATATAAATATATATATATATACACACACACACACATATATATACATACAGTATATCTGCACTATAATATCATGGGGATTGGTGATGGGGGGAAAATCTGAACAGGGACAACAGTGAAAAGGGGGACCATAACAAAAAAAAAGAGCTTTGAGAAACACCGCTAATATTAGGTTTAGATGCAATGTGTACATAACTGAAGTGGTTTTCCTAAGCTGCAGATTCAAAGTTGGTGTTTTCATCAAAACCAAACCAAACTAAACAACAGTTGGAAAGGAAAAATCCAACGCAATGACAGGGAGCAGCTTGAGTCTACTGCCACTGTCAACCTTGTGGCCCAAAGGGCCGAGCTTGTTTACTTGCTTAGTCTAATAGACAGAATCACTAACCATCCTCATGTGCTCATGGGGAGAAGGAAATCAGTCATTCAGAACCTCCTGGTCTACAGAGACCATGGGTCAGGCCTAACAGTGACAACCACAGATATTTATCATACTGATCAGTTTGCTTAAAGTAAAAAATATGCTAGATTTTCATCGTCCACATGCCTGGAGCCAAACAAAGGGCTAAAGATAAATGAAAAAGGCATGAAATCTATACTCATTCTGAAAAGTTAACATTCCATGAACTGGGTATAAGGTCGAGAGGGCATGTTGCAGTGATTCTCCCTAATAGCAAGATGCTGATCTGATTTCTGATAATGGTAGGAAACAGTCAATGTGCATTTAGTACACTTTTCCACCATGTTTGAATTTCTTGGATTCTCCTCTTCTACTTTCTGTACACCTAATATGAGACTTTTTTCCCTAACGACTCTAAACTCAACTCTCCTTTTCAGTCTCTCTTGGTAACTCCTCTTCTGCCCATTTATGAAATGAAAGCATGGCCTGTGGCATTCCCTCTCTGATTTGTTTTTCAGCCCATCATGGTTATTTATACTCTCCCCTTAAGTAAATTTAAATAGTTCCATGACTTTGCTTTCTATGATGAAGAGTTTCAAAATCTGTATTTCCAGTTCTGATCTCTTTCTTGAGCTCCAAACTAGAATGTGATTCCACCCCCGGGAAAGAAACATCAGCATCTCAATCTCAATGGATGTATAGGAAAATATATTACATCCTCTTTTATCCTTCCTACTCTACTTCTTCAGTTAATGGCCTCAGTAAACTTCTAGTCCATTGCCTAGGATCTAAGGATCATTTCATTTTTCATTTCCCACTGTAATGTTATTGAGTGGTGCTGCATGCCGCCCCCCCCCACCCCCCAAAAAAAGATATGCCTATGAACTAACACTGGATCTTATTTGGAAAGTGTCTTTCAGATGTAATTATATTAAGAATCTTGGTGTAAAATCATCCTAGATTATCTGGTGCATCCTAATCCAATGAGAACTATCCTAAAAAGTGACACACAGAGGAGTGGCACACAGAAAAGAAAGAAGAAAAGGAGAAGGAGAGAAAGGCCATGTAAAGATGGAAACAGAGATTGCAGCGATGCAGCCACATGCAAAGGAATACCTGTGGCCACTAGAAGCTGGGAGAGGCAAGGAAGTGTTCCCCCCTAGTACCTTTCCAGAGAGTATAGCCCTGTCAATGTCTTGATTTTGCATTTCTGGCCTCACAAACTCTGAAATATCTTTCTCTCACCATTGTTTTAAGCCACCAAGCATGTGGTAACCTGTTATGGAAGTCCTAGGAAATGCTGATAGCCGATCAGTAAATCAGTCTGGTTTAAAATAAACTGTACGCATCCAGTGACTAGGATAGACTGCTATTCTTAGAGAGGTTATTGTCAACAATAGCTCTCTTCATCTGAGAGCAGAGGTAATAAACTTTAGAAGAGAAAATAAGTAAAATATAGCTCACAAGCTAATGTATCAAAGAAAACCCCGTAGTTACTTTATGCCAGTAGAAACACCAACAGCCTACTGGAGACTACTTCTCCCAGTTGAATAAAAATATGTCTCCACTTTTAATTCAAGTTTTATGCACAGAGTGTGGAGGAATGCTCAGATTTTATCACATTGGGTGGCACTCTAGAAATAACCCCAAAGGCAGGCCTCGTTGATGGCTTTATGGAGATTCTAGTCAAAGTAGCTTTGTGGTTATGACTCAGTTTTTGACGTCAAATCAGCCAAGGCAGTAGTCAGGGGATATATTTTCCATGTGCCGTTGAGCAAATTATTTACCTTTATTAGGCTTCAGTTTCCTCACTGGCAAAGTGGGGACAGTAATAGTTCCTCATACAGATCGAAAGGATTATCTGAGACTTGCGACATTTGTGAAGCGCTTAGCACAGAACCTGTCACATATAATGCATTCAATGAAATACTTGTTATTATTATGATCAGATGAGAATAAAACTGTTCTAAGTTAGATCAGATGTCAAGGTCAGTGAGGAGCACTGATGACAGGGCAGGATAATCCAAATCCCTGGAGACTCCAAGAGATCTCTGCTGGTTGCTGCCCCGGGTGCCACATTCCATGGCTTTGGCCATGGATTTCAGATGAAAAAGAAATCAGAAGCTGAAAATATCAACAGCCTTTAAGAACGATTTGATTTCCAATAATGCTGTTCCATTAAGTTGAGTTTGCTGCTCAATCTCTCTAGTAACCTCCAGGTACTAATATTTCCAGCAACTCATAAAGTCCCTAGCACATCACCATTCTCTTAAACCTCTCCGGTAAAATAAGGCAAGTGGAAAAAAAATACCCCTGCCCTCCAAGTTTCTCCCCAAATCTAAAATTTAAGAATTTCATTAAATGTAGGACACAGGGCATGAAATACCTGCCAATACCAAGTTTTCAGTAATGAAGTCTAAAAAAGAACTCTTGAACATTTTCAATATTTATGTACTGTTTTAATGTCTGAAGGCATGAAAGAGATAATAGGCAATCTTTTACATCTGTAAAAGCCTTGTGTTAGATTATCCTCTACCAGCAGAGAACAGATTTTCTTTCAATAGCTTTAAAAAGAAAAAACAAATCAGAATGAAGTGGGTCTCAGTACAATTCCTTTGTAAACAGCGTGTAGGAAAAATGTGCTACTAGAAACGTATCACTGATTACAATTACTAAAAGTTAAAAGGTTTTCCAAGCTTTTTAATTATATTTCTTTCCAGAAGCAGTTTGATGTAATTTTCAAATTCACAGTCTGTCACAAATAATAATCTGGCAACAAGTTTTCCACAAAAGTTAATATGATTTAGAAAGTTGGGTTTAAGTTAATGACACAAACTAGCAAAAAAGCCCCACCAAAACAGGTTTCTAATTTGTACCAAGGTAGGCAGGCTTCAAAGCGGTATAGTTGCTGATTAGCATGTCTGCACAACTGTGACACCACCAAACTTGCAGAGTCACAAGGCAATTCTTAATGTGTGTCTACCGAAGAGAACAGCCAAGAGTTGGGGCGTTGTATTGGAGGGAAACTCTAGCTGGTGTAGCGACTGATATCTGTCTTTGAGTGCTTGACTGGCCTCATGTTATTAAAATACATTAAACAAAACAACATGTTTCCAAAACTATGGAACAAACCTTCACATTTTCACTACAATAAAATGGAATTCTATAAGCTGCTCTTCTCGCTAGTGGTATAAGTTTATATATGCAGGTCCATGTAGCATGCAGGTGCTTAGATTTTGTCTGTGTGCGAATCTGTGTTCCATGTTTGCCCCAAGTGGCTGTGAACAAGGGATCTCATTCCTCTGTGCCTCTGTTTCTTCGGCTGCATAATGGGATAACAGTACTGACTATAAAAAAATTAACGTGCATTAATATCTCTAAAGATTTTAAATAATACCCAGGATACAGGAAATGCTGTATGGATATTTGCTATTATTTTTAGTTCATATAAACTGTATACTGCTTCCAAGATTATAAAGGAATAAAGGAAGATGGAATAAACTACATGCATGATAAACTGGAACTTGGAGTATCTGTAGGTACAGACAACAAAACAGTGTATACAACCTAAATATACTGGCCAGGGGTAAAGTGTGTTCCATTTCAGAGGAGAACAACCCTATCTCAGGCATGAAACTAGGCCCATTGGAAAAAAAAATTCACCTGGTCCTCAGAAAATAAAGGTGAGGAAACTAGAATTAGTCTCATTTTAAAGATGAGAAAGACAGAATTTTGAGAATGTAAGTGAACTGCCTAAAGTCACTCTCTTAATAGATCACAGATCTAATATGAACACACAGATCACTCTGAATGAAAATAAATAAACAAGATGAAATAAACAAACAGAATAATCTGAAAGGCAGTAAGTTTTCCCAAAAAGAGCTATTTTGGGTTTCTTCTTAATCTAAGGTAAACAGTAAATAATTTCTGTAGTCAATGATCAAGAACACACAGCTTAATTTCCTGCTTCAGGCCCTCACCTATAAAATGCAACTGAGAGTAGTGACTACCTTAAAAAGTTACTTTGAGTATGAAGTTAGTTTATCTAAGAGAACAATGCTTAGGGCACTTCCTGGCAACTGAGAAGCACTCTGAAAGCATGAGCCATACCCACACTCCAGCCTTTGGTCCTTATGTCTTTACACTAATGCAGGGTACATGGGCTTCCTTGTTTTGTTTGGAACAATACTGAAAGCCTTCCACACAAGCCATTTCTTCTTATTTGGTTGTCCGTTGTGGGTAAATTCACATTTCAGGCCTTATCCACTCACAATGTCATGGACAAGGACAGTATCTTCAACTCAGAGCCCTCAGCCTAGGCCCTGATCATGAACCAAAGAACTGAACTAATAAAAAAGCATGTATGTCCTCCTTACCTGACCCCAAACAAGAAAGAGGATTGGGGTCCTACTTTCCTTTTGAGCAATGAAATGGATCCTTTGCATATGTGAGAGAAGAGGAGGCTTAGCCAAAGGCACAAGAAGACAATAGTGCCTTCAAGTACAAAGGCCTGTTTTCAGGTTAAGGGAAGGAACAGAGATACTTTCCACTCTGCCCTCAATGCTCCCAGTCCTTTTCACCTTACCCTAGTCCCTTATTTTTCCCTTTTTCATATATCCTTTCACTTTGTAAAATTATACATATACATAACCTTTAGTGGTGAATTCTAGGAATGTGATGCATGCCACAGTGGGACATGTCCAGCATTCTTCTCATACAGGAAGGAGAGACTGGGACTCTCTAGTACAACTGGATAATTTTTTTGCCATTCATTTTAAAGATAGTGCATTTATCAATTAAAAATTGCTGCATTTATCTGTAGCAATTTGTCCCACTCAGCACAATGTAGGTAAAGAATTTCCAATGTTGAATGGACAAACTTTCTAAATATCAGATCACAAGAGGAAGTAGTCAAAATGTGATGATAGGAATAAAAAAGAGGCCAAAGGGGGTGGGCCACGGTGGCTCAGCAGGTGGAGTTCCTGCCTGGCATGCCGGAGACCTGGGTTCGATTCCCAGTGCCTGGCCCAAAAAGAAAAGAGGCCAAAGGGAAAGTACAAATGAAAAGAAGCAGACCCCACCTAAAAATCAAGTATTCTGAGGCCCTTCGGGCCATTAGCAATGGGGGTCTATATAGTCTCAGCTACAAACCCTCTCTTGTGGCCACACACCGTGGTTCTCCTCTTCATCCAAAAGCATGTACGTGAATCACCACTTGGTAGAGAAGATCTCCCAGTACACTGATTTCTGCTCTTTTTCCCACTGTAAGGCAGGGGTGAACACTAAAATAGTTATAACTAAACTCAAAGTGAAAATACTTGCAAAGTCTCATCTTGAAATGATTTCATTTCCCAAATTCAGTAAACTTAAAAGAAATATGGTATGAGAATTATCCATGAGAATATCAAAATTTGTACACAAGTAACTTATAGACCACTTCCACTCTTCCCTTCCCTTCTGGGGTTGGGGGGGGACGGGCTCTAAAATAAGGATGGAAGTCCTGCCCTTAACTTGCTATTGGATGAAAGGGCCACCTCTGTGGCATCAGTTGCCAGCAAGGCTGATCGTCAATGTCCCTTGAGATGTAGCTCACGGACAATGACTGGGCAAGTGGTGGAATGGCTAGAAGACTCTCTGGTTGCACAGTTTCCAGTCGGGCTTGCTTGTTCTAGTCCTGTTTCCTTACATAGCAACAAAGCAGAGTAGCCCCCTAATGAAGACAGATCAGTGGAAAATATTTCTTCTCCATGTGGTATGACATCTTCTGTGACTTTAAGGAAGTTCAAACTATTCCAGGGCAGAGGGCAAAAGGGCTGGGTGTGTGAGGATGGCTGTGACAGGGGCAGGGATAGGCATAAGAATCAATATTTGTACATCTACAGTGTAGTCATCATGGAACTCTGAGTAATAGAATCTCCCCGTTCACCTCCAGCCCTTGTGCAAATACAGGATCATCTGATTGTGGTTTATATAGATATATCTACATTCTTTACTTAACTCGCTAATGTAGGCTCAAATTCTTCAGCATCATCTATTTTATAAGGCTTCAATTTCATATCTGAAATCTACAGGATAGTATAATCTGATATTAAAGAAAATGGAAGCTCTTCTGCTTTCACAAAAGAAAAGAGAGACGCCATGATTTCGATGTACTGAAAAGCATTACAGGGTGATGTGTACACAGAAAAGGCAAATTCTGTGATGTGAATGCAAAGGCATTGGATCACTACAGAATGAAGTCCATTTATATGATTCTCATTCTCAGTGTTCAGACATTTACAAGTAAACTACTAAATATAATAGATTACAAGTTCGCTGAATCAGAAGAATCCCAGCTTTTGGTATGATTAAGTTTTAATTGTATTTCTCCTTCGGGATCACTAGTAGCTAATAAGCTCATGAAAATAGGTCTTTAAATAGCAGGAGTAGTAAAAAGTCTCTCTGTGCACTATATTTTGATATGCTTGGTTGCCTAACGCATTCTGCTGCCTGCAGTCTCAAGTGTTCAGTTTCCATATCAATGAAATATCTAAATAATACTCAAAATATCCTTATTTTTGCAATGGCATGATATTGGACACTTGGCATATGAGAGGGAGTTTCTTTGTTAAACTCATCAATAGTCTGGTCTTTTTTTTTAATACTACAAATTCTTATGTATGAGAAATGCCCATCTATAAGGTATATATACAAAGCACATGTTTCACTGTTTCAAATAAATATAATTGGATCAAAAAATCCTTTTTTTTTCCTGCTAAGTCTTTTAATGCAATAAGTTAGATAGCATATATACATACCTTTGTCTACAATAAGCCTGACTCCTTAGGTGTTCAATGCACTCTGGTCTGAAACCAGGCATCCTTTCATGCAATAAGAATACCATCCCATAAATCACCAATATCAACAATTTAAGAAAATGAACATGCAAAATTACTGCAAGGCAAGATATAACCTCTTTTTTTTTTTTTTTCACAAGGGCAGGCACTGGGAAATGAACTGGGGTCTCCAGCATGGCAGGCAAGAATTCTGCCACTGAGCCACCATGGACTGCCCTAAACTCATTTTCAATTGAATGAAATGTATGGGTATGTGCAGGGGATATCTATTTAATTTAATTACTTGCATTTCCCCAAAATGCATAAAACTATCACTTAAAGGAAGATTATTTATAATATTCCAGTTCCCATAGAAGTACACGGTTTCTAAGAACTCTTGCAAGTGTATTTTTTGGGCAAATTGGGGCAGTTAGAGGTATACATTCAGGGTCAGCATTGTTTGTTTGGTTGAAGATACATCGGGATCAGGTCTCCTACAGTGGCGAGTCTAGCTTTGTCTCTCTCTGCTTAAAACCCTCCAACCATGAGCCATTGCCTGCAGGTAAAGTCAAGTGCCTTATCAGGACTTTAACGTTATTTGTGAGTTCACTTGTGCCCAGTTTTACCTTAACTTTTTTCACTCTCTCCATCTTTCCCCCTCTCTCTTTTACTCTCCCTCTATGATCTAGGATTATTGGGCTCTGTATGGTGAAACTGTCATAAGGTTTCTCTTTGGGCCTTTGCATGGGGTAGTTTCTTTAGCTTTCATCTGTCTGACAAATTCCTATTCACCATTTCATGCTGTTCTCCGATAGTGCTTCTTCCAAGAAGCTCACCTGATGGCCTTTTTCATTTACAGAGCTCTGTTCTCCTGCTTCTTTCCTGCCCATTATCTTTACACGGATTACACCTGTTTTGATTAACATCACATTTTATCAAGCATGGATAAATAGACTGTGGGATATTTTAAAGGAAAGGATTATATGTAAATCATTATCTTTTAATCCTCAGACCCTGGCATAGCACCTACCACCTAGTAGCTTGTCAATATCTGCCAGATGAATGAAATAATAGTTTTAAGAATTCTGTGAGCATAAAACAGACATCGTAAAGAGTTCGGCAAGCCCGAAATGAACCTAGTAAAAACTTTACTATCTATCTACCTATATATATATATAGATGCAGTGGGAATATATATGACAGCCAGTATTTTCACAAGTTAAGGAAATTTATTTTTTGGATGGCCACATTTATGACCGAAAACAAGTAAGAACTATAACTTGATCCTTTTCACAGAACTTGAACTTGAACTTAAGAACTCTTCTGTGACACCTCTCTCTATTATGTATCAAATATAACTTTATTTTATTCCTTTAACTGTGACCTTTAAGAGTTTATAGCCCCTTGGCTAAAATACAGTGGAAAAGATGCTCTTATGGTATTTTTAACCTGACATGAAGTATGTGTCAACAGAATTCTTGCACAAAGTAGTTCTCCCAGGATTCCTCCCAATTTTGAGAAGGCAAGAGGTCCAGATAAGCATCTCCGAGCTAAGCCTTTTGAGGTTAGCTCATCAGTACTATATTTCCTGCCCCAATCATTTTTAGGCTGCAACTGTCATCTCATTGATCAAGTCCCTTTGGCCACAAAATCAATAGCATTAAGTACCAGGAGAAAACATTTGTTACAGACATGTAAAACAGACCTCTTGACCACAACTGAACAATATATATCAAAGCATATTAACCACGGAATGTTTTCTTAAGCTTATTTTGGTTAACAGGGATAATTTAAAGTAGAGAGTTGGCCCAAGAGAGAGATTATCCACAGTTTTATAGATTTACCAACTTCTCTCTACTTAGGAACCCTAATTTCCCACATGCTCATCACTGCCCCTGGTGCCTGTCTGTTGTTTAATAACATATGCTGCCTGGAGGGCTATGGCAGAACAGAAGCAGCAGCCAATCTGACATCCAATTGTAGGAACTGAAAAAGAGGAACACTTATTTTATAGCTCTGAAACTAACTACAGGTAAAATTTTAATCCTTCCCAGGTACATAGTAATTTTTAAGATTACTAACGCATGAAATGTTATCAGACCTTATCTGATGAACATTTTCCACATTTTTTTTTACAAAAAATCTTAACTATGTTAAAATTTATTATCTTACATCTTCTTAATCAACGTACAAACACCCACATTAATTAAATACTTGCTTCTACCAATAAAAGTATGAAGTACTTGTAAAGCTTGTTGACTTCCCAAACAAAGTAATCCATAAGATTCTTGATTACTAGTGGAAACCTAGTTTGCATAATCCATCCCAACAGATTATTATGTGAAAAGGGCAGTAAAAACAAAATGAGCTATCAGCCTTGTCTTCAAGGAGGATCCAGGACTACTAATTTCATGGCTTCTCATGAAGAAATTTGCTTTGCTTTTCTGAATACAGCTCAAGACAATATATTGAAAATGACTTTAAAGTTTGGTTCCAAAATAGTTCACGCTGAATTGTCAAGGGTTAGAAAAAAAGAAGGCCTTAAGAAATATAAAGGCAAGCTTAACAGATTTTAATACAAATGGATGGTGAGCAAGCAGACCCTTGGCTACTAACTTTAAGGCTCAGCACATTCCTACATGAGTCAAACTGAAAACTCAAGGAATTTTTTCTGTGGAAATTTTTTGCCAGACTCAACAAATATACCCCATAGATAAACACACCCATGCACGTGTGTGTATGCACACACATACACACACGTTCAGATCTATGATAGCCAGCTTCTCCTTAATTTTAGGGGAAAGGTTGCACGTTGATGTTTCTTTACTGACTAGCTGAATATGATACCAGCAAGCTGCAAGGTTAGCTGGCTCAAGAACGCATTGCAGGTAAGGTCAGTAATACTCATCCGGGGAAACACATCTCTCTAACTATGAAGAGCCAATTCAGAACTTTTGCTTAGCTCAGATCTGGGTCTCTCCGCAGCAGGGAGTGCCAATTGCTCCAAACTGTGCTATATTAATTGGGGTTATTTGGCTCGGTCTCTGGTTAGTTACCAAGATTTATATAAAACGAAAAAGAAAAAAGCAATAAAAATCACCATGCTATTTTTGTTCATTCATACCACATATCTAGCCACCTTAAGTTCCTCCTGGGTGTTTACTAAACTGATGACTCCCGAACTTGGGAGTTCTAATACAATACAGAAAAAACATTGTTGTTTATTATAATGTAGCATTGCATTTACCCATTAATTATCATTCTAGCTATAATCTTGTTGGAACAGTTAATTTCATTTTAATAAAAATATTTAATATTCATTGAATTCACTTCATTTAGTAAAGATATTCTCTTTGCACATACTGAAATGAGTTACAACAATAATGTTAAAGTGCTATTTTTGGGGAGCTCTTCGCTAAAGATGAATGTTCTTATTTAGTATGAACAATTAATAGGATTCACCCACAGGAATGTATCATATTGTCAAATCAAAATACATCTTTTGCTTCGTAATGGGCCACTTAAACAACTGTAGCTAATAGCTATTTAGCCCAAAGAGATTCCATTTGACTGGAAAATTCCCATTGGCTTAAGAAGTTGCACTTAAACTCTGAAAGTTCATTTATATATTAAAAATACGTTTCAATGTACATGCCAGGGTACCGATCTGGCCCCATGCTAACCATGCAATTTGATTTCTACTTTCTTTGTGTGTGTGTGTGTGTGAACACATGAACTTGTTTTCCAGCCAAATATTCTTGATATTTCCTGGTGTGTTTGTGATATTAATATCTGCCCCTTTGACTGTGCTGTCAATAGGAAAAGGTTTTCTTTAAGGTCTCCCTCAACCCCACCTTCTGCAAAGCTCCTGAGTGTGGTTTACCTGGCCCCTCACCTCTTTGGAATTCCCACCACGCCTAGGGTTTCACCAGAAGATGGGGCATCAGGTTATAGCTATGTCCTTCCACTTGCGGCACGTGGGTTGACTGTGTCTCCTCTAACAATAATTAGAAATGGGAAAATGCAAGTAAGAGTTCAAAATTTATTTCTACTGCTTCGAGGGCCCTCTACTATTAGACACATAGTAGACGCTACCTTAAATACGCGCAGCTAAGGAGGGTGTGCGTTCTCTCTCCCAGGACTTATGTTAAGTTTACATCATACGACCTCATGGATATGACATTTGAGGGCAGATTCTGGCATCAGAAACAGTTGGATATGAATAGATGGGATCTAAACGTTATATATTTCCTACAATTACATCAAGAACTTTATTAGATACTATAATTCATTAGATTGTCTCATTTTAAGCATGACAGCGTCTCTAAGAAGTAGTAAAAACCTATTTGCATTTAGAAAATCTAAAACACTGAAGGGGTAATTTCCTAAATACATACATAAAATATGAGCTGAATAAAACAGAATGTTTATCTTCTGGCTTATATCATTTCTAAGAAACTCATTTTTATTTTCAGATTTTTTTTTTCTTCACCTAACCAAGTCTGTCATTAGTTTGTTTTTCTAATCCTTTATTCAGTATTCATTTCTTAACATAATGGTGGTGAGTGGGGTGATTATCTTACATGCCTCTTTATATCTGCATATCAATTATGCGGCCAATGTTCTTTAACTCTAAAGTGAAGTACACATATTTTCCAGAAATATAAAGGAAGACTAGGGAGCTATTGTAAAAGCCATCAACAAATTTAATCAGAAGATTATTTATAGCATTATTGTTAGCCCCCAAAGAACTGCACAATAGCAGAAATCAAATATCACAGAAGATGAATTCCTCTATATGTTTTGATGAACAGAATGAGGGATATATTGTTCTCCTTGTGAGTTCCAAGTAACTGAGAAAAAGGAAAAACACCTTTAAAGTTGCTGGAAAAGAATATTAAGACTAACAGAAAGTGTGCTGAGAAGTATCAGCTGTGATTTCTATTTTACTTTTGTAACTTGGAAACCAAACATTTTAAGTTATGCATGATTTAACTTGTAATTAATTTGTACAACTTTTAAATCTAGGGTTTGAGTTTACTACAAAGTATCTATTTAAATCTCAATTTTATTTTGGTAAGAAATAATGAAACAAGGAAAAAATAAGTAATTTGATATAAATTACGAACAAACGAAATCTAATGTTAAAAAAATTAAATAAATGTTTTCAAGGAGAACAATATTTCTTACAGTTAAAGGGATACCTGCATCCTTAAATGCTGGTTCCAATGGTCAGAGAGGTTAAATAATTGGCTATTGTCCTTGTTCAACAATGAGAAATAGGCACCCCATAAGTTATTTCACTTACCAACAGCCATACAGCCTGTTGATCAGAGAAAAATGACTAGAATGGACACTTTTTATCTCTACCTAGAGCTCTCCCCATGATATTGAGAGACATGTGAAATTCTTGTTGGTTGAAAAATGCTGAATCTGACTTGACTTATTCCTTCACAGTAAAGATCAGTTTGAAGATGCTTCCATTTAAGCCAGATCAACTCAAAGTTTGGAATGATATAAATTTCTCTCTCTCCCTTTCTCTCTTCATTTTTAAAGGACTTCTAACAGCTTCAAGTGAGCTTGGACTAGGTCTTAAAAGTTTTAGAAGACAGTAACGCTCATTCAGTTAGAAAATAACTGTCTAAAAATGTTGACAGTGATAACTTGTGATCTGGTACCTTGAATTAGCAGTCTAGAGATCAAAATCCATCATATATTCATTTGGGAGTGTAAAATGGGACAACCACTTTGGAAAAGTTGCTTGGCAGTTTCTTATAAACTTAAACATACACTTATATATTACATACAGTTCTACTCACAGATATGCACCCCGGATGAATGAAAACACGTGCCCACCAAAAGACTTGTACAGGATGCTCATGGCTGCTGTAACCAAAATAGTCAAATCCTGGAAACAACCCAAATGTCTGACTAAAGGTAAATGGATAAACAAATTATATTATACAAGAGAAAATTTCTTAACGATAAAAAGGAATGAATTACATTCAACAGCATGAATAAAGTATGTAGCTCAATAAGTAGATACCTTAATTCTTTAAAGAAAAGGTGTCAAAAGTTTTCAATTATCATGAGTAATTTTTTTTCCTCTAGTAATTTGTAGTTAATTTAGTAGAATATATTCACTTATTTGGCATATACACTGTCTTTCTATAAAATGGTGGGGTATATTTAATCCTGTTAGGATTTTTTAAACAATGCAAAAATTAAATTGATATAAAATTTTCTTTATAATTTTTATAGTATATATTTATAATATAATATAGATATAGATTCTGCAGATTATTGCTGAGACTGAGGAAATCAGTAACAACTTAATTGTCCAACATTAGCTAAATAAATTATGGGGTCCATACAGGTTAATTGAACACCATAAGAACATGGAACCTTGAATAGGGCATGAGATTTTGTAGGTTTATCCAGTGTGATGCCCCAATAAATCTCAGAGTTATTTGAACACTGAATAAAGAAGCATTTGCAAAATGCCCTTGGGGGAATGAAAGAAAGGGGGAAAATTCAACTTCCCCAAGTGGAGAATTCCTGATATTCTCACAAGCAGTGGGGACAACCAAAGCAATAGTCTGAGCCCTCAATCTTGGGGTTTGTTCATATGAAACTTATCCCCACAAAGGATAGGCTAAGCCTACTGAAAATTAGGCCTAAGAGTGACCCCCAGAGAACCTCTTTTGTTGCTCAGATGTGGCCTCTCTCTCTTTCAACCAACATGGCAAGCAAACTCACTGCCCTACCCCTCTCCACAGGGGACATGACTCACAGGGGTGTAAACCTCCCTGGCAACATGGGACAGAAATCCTAGAATGAGCTGGGACTCAGCATCAAGGGATTAAGAAAACCTTCTTGACCAAAAGGGGAAGACAGAAATGAGACAAAATAAAGTGTCAGTGGCTGAGAGATTTCAAACAGAGTTGAGAGGTTATCCTGGAGGTTATTCTTACGCATTATATAGATATCCCCTTTTTAGTTTAAGGTGTATTAGAGGGGCTAGAGGGAAATGCCTGAAACTGTAGAGCTGTGTTCCAGTAGCCATGTTTCTTGAAGATGAATGTATAATGATAGCTTTTGCAATGTGAATATGTGATTGTGAAAAACTTGTGTCTGATGCTCCTTTTATCTATGGTATGGACAGATGCGTAAAAGATAAGGATTAAAAATAAGTAAATAATAGGGGGAACAAATGTTAAAACAAATTGAATAGATCAAAATACTAGTGATCAATGAAAGGGAGTGATAAGGAGCATAGAAATAAATAGGGGAACAAAGGTTAACATATTGGGTATTTAAACCACAGTGTTCCTGTGGTTTAAATATTCACTGACTGCAGGGATGAGCTTCTGCTATAAAAAGCTTAAAGCCAGTGACCCTCATTTAGGAAAGTTCGATTTGGGGAACATGCATTCTTACCCATGGCTTCTGTAATTATCAAGGCAAACGTTCTATTAGTGGTCAATGAGAGGAAGGGGTAATGGGTATGGTATGTATGAGTTTTTATTTTTTTCTTTTTATTTCTTTTTCTGGAATGATGCAAATGTTCTAAAAAATCATCATGGGGCTGAAGATACTACTATGTGATGATATTGTGAGCCCATTGGTTGTACACCATGTATGGAATGTTTGTATGTCAAGAATGTTCGTTATCTATGTTGTTTACCAATAAAAATTTTTTAAAAATATGCGATCCATAAGTCACGTTATTGATGAATGCTCGATTTCATTGAAAGATGCTCAAAATATGATATTGAGTGATCAAATAATAAATATACACTATACACATTCATCTAGAGGAAGGTTCAGAAAAACTCACCAAATCGTTCATGATTATTATATCCAGTGGTAGAAATGTGGTATTTTGAAATTTTTAATTTTGCTTTTCTGCATTTCACAAATTGTTTAAAATGAACATGATTGATTTTATGATCAGAATAAAAAGTAAGCAGCAATCATTTATTTTAACTATCTATGGAAATGGAGGTGATAGATACAATATATTTTAAATTTTGTTTTTTAAACCCCAATTCATGATGCTTTCGTGGTTTCCCAAAAAGTAGTTGAAAGAACAATGATAAGCACACACTATAAGTCATTAAAATATCTGCTGAATCAATACAAATGTACCAAATTTACTGACAAAAATATGATCATTTCATCTTCTCTTTCCTTCATCTGAAACACACAGTTAATATCTACCCTTCCAATAACGTCCACACTAAACTTGGTATTGTTTGATTTCTCCATGCCATTTATTTTCTGCATTTTGGTTTTGGTGGTGCATAGAACAAATTGCAAAATTTTCTAGATTCTAGAGTCCTTCAGTTGGCAAAATGCCAGATGTTTTGATTAGAGTCCGCTCAGTAGCAAACACCTTAAAACTAACCATTAGGGAGTCTGGGGAAAAGCGCTGGAAAAATGTGATCTTTCTAACAACAGCTCATTGTATTTGGTTACTATCTTCATTCCATATGTTAGACTAGTTCATTTTCCTTTTAAACAGTTCTTCACTTATCGGGGATTACATATCTAGGGTTTCTTCAGTTACTTACAATTTTTGAGTCCTCAGTTCTACGTGTTGCCTTCTAAACTAGGATGTATTTGGTTTCTAAAACGCAATATGCATACTTGAGGAATTTGGGGAGGCATTTATAGCTTTCTTGAATATCATCTAAACATTCTACTTCTACAGCTACAGTCTGTTTCAGAAGATTAGTTATAATGAATCCTTTTTTCGTTGTTATATCATGTTTCATTTTTTAAATTAATAGATGAAACTAGTATATCAGAGAAGCCACTGATAGCCCAAATCGAGGCCAAAGAAGTAAAGGGTTCTTTAGATTGCAGTGGCAAACATAAGGTTTCCCAATGTGTTAGTATTTTACAACGTGATATTATTTCTCTGAAATAATTATTTGTTCTCCAAAGGGAAAAAATATCTATCCACAAATGCATATTTTCCAGATCACCACATTTCATCAAGACATCAATAAGCTTCCCTCATCTGTCTATTATCTATATTTACAGATAAGTATGTTTTTTCTTAGACACGGCATTATTAAAAGAAGGTATCTGAGACTGAGTGATGAGGTGCAGAAAATTTAAAACATTAAATGGAATGTCTCCAGTGAACTATAATTGTACTACGTATATTGTGCCTGCAGCTGTCTATATAAACTAATGTTTTGGGTATAATGAATACTAATGTTTCCTGGAGGTAATTGTCCTGTTATATTTAGAGTTCAATAGTTAGGTTTATTAGTATTATCTGGTACAATGTTTTTGGCCAGGCAATCAAGTTTTCTTCAAAGTGAGCTACTTCAGGTTACAGTGTTTATTGACTATCCGAATTGCAATTATGAAAATTTCATTGAGTTTTCAGTGTTCCTGTGGTTTAAATATTCACTGACTGCAGGGATGAGCTTCTGCTATAAAAAGCTTAAAGCCAGTGACCCTCATTTAGGAAAGTTCGATTTGGGGAACATGCATTCTTACCCATGGCTTCTGTAATTATCAAGGCAAACATTCTATTATGTCCTTTAATCAATGTTTGTTTTCTACTTACGAAAGCATCTGTCCAAGATGGGTTATTTAGCACCAACCAGTAAGGCTAATTTTAGGTTATATTTGACACTCAGAGTTCCTGGGTTCTTTTATGCAGGGTTGTATGTACTTTCTGGCTCTCCGTAGGAGGACTTGACCCTTGGAATTTATAACTCAAAGAACCTGGAAATGAGAGATGAAGAGACTTAAAGAATAACTGACTCATCCTTCTGACAATCTAGTGCTGACCCCTGCTTTATGGGGATTGGTTGGAACAGGTTTGAAAACCTGAATCTCCTGGAAATGACTCTAGCTACATTCAGTTGCAATTTTCCCACTCTAGTTTTCTCTTTCTCTTTTTTTCTCTCTCTCCTTCCCTACACCACTATTTTCCTTCAGCTCCAAACTTCTTTTAACAGTTGCACTCACAAGAGTTTTGATTAATGATGGTGAAAAAAAAAACAGTATGTCCAAGACAAGTCTCAGTAACTTAGAATCCATTTATTTAGTTGTAAAAACTTCCAAATAATTTCAGATCACTTACTCAGAGTTAAGTGGTCCTTTGCTTTGCTTTTGTTTTGTAAGCTGAGTTTTGGTTTTGTTTTTATATTAGACTTGTCTGTTTAAGGAAGAAGCAGAAAGGAAAATAGTCTGAACAGTGATTCTCCCTCTTCAGACTTGGCAAAACTGGCAATGGAAGCAAAGATCATGAGGTTCAGTCAGCCTTACAGAAGTGAGTGTACGTGATCATTGGACACTGCTTGCAGATTTAAACCCCAACAACTGAATGACCCCTGGGGAATGAGTGCTTCGCCTTCAGGAAAAACAACATCAAAACATCATTTTAGGATGGGCGACGGTGGCGCAGTGGCAGAGTTCTTGCTTGCCATGCCAAAGACCCGGGTTTGATTCCCAGTGCCTGCCCATGTAAAAAAGATAAAAAAACAAAACAGTATTTTAGAAACTAGAGGAATTTTGACCCATGGTTACTGTGATATATTCTAGAACATTCAGTTACCTTTCTTGAAGAGAAAAAAAAACTGCTACCTGATGTAGAGAAGAACAAAGATAAAATGGTAAAGAGAGTTGAGGTTGTCTAAATAACATCCATAAAAGATACAAAATATCAAAAGAACAGCACTTTTGTTGTGTGACCTTGTGCATCTCTGTTCCACCGATTGCTTGCATTTCAGTGTAAGAAATAACCATAATCTAAGATCCCAAACTAAGAAAGAGTAGAGGAAAGAATAGAAACCTTATGAACGTATACTACTTGACAACGTGCTTTCATACCTATATTTTGTATGCTCTTTCCACAAAATTCTGAGCCTGGTTTTATTATCCTTTATAAAGAGCAGGAATCAGAGTCTCCGAGACATTTAAAGTGACACTGTCCAAGAGAACCTTCTGTGATGATGTGAATGTTCTATAAATTGGTGCTTTCCAATATGGTAGACACTAGTCACATGTACTATTGAATACTTGGAATTTTGCTGCTACAATTGAGGAACTGAATTTTAAATTTCATTTTATTTTCATTAATTTAAATCTTAATTAGCCACATGGTGGCTATTGGCTACCATATTGGACAGTGCAGGTGTAACACATCTACCATTAGAAGGTATTGCAACCTTAGTTAGTCTGATTCTAAAGAATGATCTTTAAAAAATGTATTTTGAGGGATCTTTGAGCATATAGGTAGGTGTTAAACCTGGAATGTGGTCTCATTTAAAATTGCAGGTCCAACACATGTAAAGTCCAGATGGAAAACTTTCAATGAAAATGCTGAGTTACCATTTTACTTTTTTTGTTGTTGTTGTTGTTGCCATTTTGACATTTTTGAGGGGGATCTTTCAAAAATAATTTTCCCAAAGTTTGTATTCTTTTACTCCTTGAAATAATTTCAGCTAATTTATTTATTTATTTATTTTTTTAGTTTTTAGATACATTGATTTAGTTTTTTAATTTTAGGATGAAGGCATTTGTCTTAGGGCAGAAAACATTAAACCAAAAGTTATCAAGAGGGGTACAACTTTCAGATACTTCTATTTTCCTTTTCATGAGAAAATTCCTAGTGTCCATAAGCTCTAAGGAAACAGGTGGTGTCAGAGTTCACAACACTGCAAAATATGCAGGAAACATTTGTTGTTATCAAACAGCTAACTCTGAATGATTGACAGTGGAAACTAATGATCTAGAATCACTTTTAATAACGAAAGGGTTTAGTGTCAAAGGAGGGAAATGTTTTCTAACAAAGGAATAAGCAAAAGAAACTTCAAGATCATAGGAGTGGCTAGAAAGAGAACAAGTTTATCATAAATTAAAAAGGAAAAAATGGAAGGAAGGAAGGAAGAAGGAAAGAAAAAAGGAAGAAGCAAGCAAGCTATAATACAGATCATTTTGAAAAGGCACATACATTAATTGAAAGAAAATTCAAAGGTCTCATTTTGGGTGGTCTTAATATTTTAAATCAAAGTCATAATCATCTGCTGTGTATGAAGAGGCCAAGGAATGAGTTGGGGGACTGAGCTAAATAATAGTAATGCTAGGTATTAATATAAGATATATTCTATAAAACATGTCTTGAAAAATCACTTTCCAATGGTTTAAAAGTACACAAATGATAAATTTTAATAAATTCTGAAATATTAAAAATTGATTGCACTAGGTATTACATAATATTTCAGATTTATGCAGGTAGTGGGAAATCCTCCAAACCAGATGCAAATACTTGTGTCTGAGACAAATGACCTGCCTCCCAAGAGAGGCCACCTACCATTCTACTTGTCACCTTGGGCAGAGGCCAGCTGGAACGCCGCCAAGTTATCCCTAATCCTTGTTTGTCAACCTAAATTCAGTTACACCTTAGTGGGAAATACTATTATTCCTTCCTCCATTCAAATCTTATTGGACACCAAATTTAAATAGGAAATCTAATAACTTGAAATTTGTGTAATACTGGGGTAATATTTGTGTCCAACAAAAGTAAGCATTTGTCCACATTCCTACATTTGCTCAAATAAATCCCTCCAATGTACCTCAGATAAGTAACATCAAAATGACAGATTTGTACAAATTTTGAGATATCTGATACGAATACTTCGCTATCGGCTTAGGTAGTAAGAAATGTAAAGTGTAATGCAAAGTTTCTGAGAACTAAAAATGCTCCAGAAATGTAATTTAATCTAATGGAAATACAAGTAATCCTTAAAACAGTACTATAGTACTTGGATAAAGAAACAAATATGTAGACTTTTAAACTACTCTGAAAAATGAAGAACTAGATTTTAAACAGAAGATTTTCAAAAATGGTATAAAAATTGATATCCAGAAAGACAAATCTTGTAAAAACTAATTGATTTTTAAAAAAGAGGTAGTTTGAGGTACAACTTCAAAGATATCTACATATATGTATACATAAAAGAGACAATATGGGCACATTTTATTGTTTTCTCTATTTCTAAATATAAATTACACAGGATTTGTATCTATTCAATTAAATGCATTTAAATATTTATAATGATTAGATAACCAGGTCAATAATCTGCTTCAAAGAGATTAGCATATACTGCACACTTATGTACACTGAAGTATGAACTTTGAAATGGCTTAATACTTTCACTGCAGTATCACATTCAGAACAGCAAAGACACACTTTGCTGTTGTATTTTTTCCTATTTAAATATGTGTGTTTGATCTTACTGACAACGTTGAAGGCACTTTTGAGATCCTATCTTGCTGCAGTGTCATCTATACAGTAACTCTAGAGCTATTTCAAACTTTTATTTCAGCAGCAGAACCCTCTCCCTAAACAAAAGGTTATAAGGAAGCCAATTGGGTAAAACACATCAAAACCAGCAGTGCTCAGAAAGCAGAGCAGGAAAGGAAATCGGCTGCCCACGCTCTTTAAGCCCCTCTTTCTGGTGGTCCCTGAGGCGATTTTCACATGTTCCCAGGACCTTCAGAAAACAGTTCAAAAACCATGATGAGCAGGCACAGATTTTTCTATACCTTGTTTTTCTAAGTCAAACTGACATCACTATCTTAGTGGCTATTTTAGTCCTCTATGTAAATCACAATATAAGAGTCTGAGGAGGTAAGTTGGTCGAGTTTTAAATACATGGCTTTTACATTTTTTTTATGAGACTAAAATTTAAGAAGACATCTTCTTTTCTACTAACTTAAAAGTGTATTTTCAATAGGGGCATGTATAATTTTATGATTAAATGAGGAATCTGATTACCATGAAGCTTTTTGTAGCAATTCTCTAGAATAAGGGCTTTAAAGTAATAGTTTACTTTTGAACTAATGTTTAAAAATATCCTATAAAATTCTGTCTCTGAGAACCAGCGGGTGACTTTTCTGTTATTATGAGAGCATTTGTCAACAACATTGGCCTGCGATGGCCCATCCGTGCACTGAGAAGTGCGTGTCCTCGTTGGACCTTCTGAGTCCTCAGCCTCTGCGGCAGAAATTCCATGAGGTTGATGCTGAGTGGGCAAACCCCTGCTTCCATTTGTCCCTGTGGTTGGCAGGGCTTAATAGGCCGAGGAAGGAGGTGGGCATGGCACACACTGAAAATAAAGGAGCATCTTGCACCAAAGAAGTCAGAAGATCAGAACCACAACGGGGGCAGTGCAAAGTGTCAGCAAGAGACAGGGCAGCTTCGGGACAGTTATAGCTCTGCAAAACTGTCTAATGAAGAGCGGGCCCACATGCTCTGTTGTGTTACAGCCGCTCCAGATAACTTTCACCTGATAGGCTAATGATGGAGTCCACGTGAAGCTCATCAACTACATCTATTTCCCTGACACTCACTAGGGTTCAAGAGTCGGCACAGAAACGATGAGGGCTACTCGCTCACCAAGCCTGTCCCCCACGCCAGCTCTCCTTAGCCTGTGGAGCTGGTGCTAACGAGACGACGATGCCTCTAGAATTCCAACAGAGTGGCCACGCTGCAGCCCAAGAAAAGGCTGACTGGGAAAAATGATGTAAAGAAAGCATTAACTCCTTTGATGGGATTGTGATATCTCTTTGATAACTCTTTTGTAATAAGAGAATGAGGAGGATGGCTCAGAATGGAGTCTGTTAAAGAAGGGCCAAAGGCCATGGCCGTATGAGTTTGCCAGCACTGTCCCAAAGGAGAGTGGGCGTTGGCGGGTTCTACGGTGCATCTGAACTGCGGTCTCTTGGTAAGATCTCTGTCTCATCTTCTCCTAAATTGTAAACTCTGAGAGGCGCATTGGGTCGATAGAGCATCTGCAGGACCCAGCTACGGATTCAAGAATGTTGAAGGAAAGGAGGAATGATTTCCATCAAAAAAGGTATGTGCTGCATAAATGGTTGGCTATTGCAGAAGGAAATGAAAACAATTGGGACCACTAGGAACGAGCACATCTAGTGTAATTTAGCACGAGAAAAAGAAAGTACTTTGGATAAATCTCTTTACTTATTTGGCAATGATTCTCTGCAAAGAATGTGAGGGCAGTGCTGGATGATTTCTCAGGTCTTTTCCACTCTAAGACTTTAGAATTCAATAATTTAGTAAAAGTTGAAAAGTAAAGAATGTTCAATGGCTCTATTTCCACTTAGTCAACTCTACTGGTTTGACAGCATCGTGTAAATCTGTGAATCCCCGTGGGGCAAGAGACACTGGTTTTATAAAGAATGGAAGCTTTCTTTAAACATTCTTAAAAACTACTGAGATAAAAAAATCTCAACACCAAAATGGATCTCAGATATAAACCTTCAGATACATAGAAAACCCTTTGTGTGAACAATAAAATCAAAATATTTCAAAACTCTAAAACCTTGACATCTTGTAACTCTAAGTAAGGCCCACCACGTATATACAATACTTTAAATAGGTTTTAATAAACATTTCATATTGGGATCCATAATGTGGAAGTATTTTTTTTGTTGTTAATTTTGTGCAAATTCACAGCTGATGTCATTAAAACACTAAATGAGCAGTTCTAGTGTGCCAATGCCTGCTAAGATTAATACACAAAATCCTGATATCTCTCAACTGTCTCATTAACATGATAACAGACCCAAAGGAGTTTCAAATCCCTTAACACACACAAGGCATATTTTCTCCCATTTTTCGTTCATACCACCATAAAAATGGAAATTAAACTACATAAAAAATCCTCCCCAAACATCAAGGGGCCCATCCAGATACATAAAATACTTTTTAATATATATATATATATATATACACATTAAACTACAAAGGCCTTGTTGAAACGTTACTAAGGAACTTATATACACAAAAATCAAGACGATATACAATTAGTTTATATTTCATCCCAAAGCCCAAACACTTAAGGCTATTGAAGAAATTGAGAGATGCTGAATAATCTAGTATATTAAGCTATTTGTTTCCCCTAGAAATGAAGCACCATGAGTGGGTTAAAAGATGGACTTTCAAAAATCTAATTCTGTATCTGCTTTCAAGGGTTTACATTAAAGCCATAGTATTATTGCCCGGAATCCTTTTGTGGTTTAATAAGGAAGAAAATAAAAACAAATTATCCTCTTTGTTATGGAGGATATGCTTTACAATATCACTGCATGGTGACAACTTCTTGTCCTCCTGTCACTGCCTGTCCTTTAGACCATACTGCAGAAAAGCAATTTTCTGCCTCAAAAGCACTCTATTTTTTTAAAGTTTGTCTCTGGGCAATTTTCAGGTCTAGTAGAGCTGCACAACTGTATACAGATGAGAAAGACCCAAAATAGGGCAATTTATTTGATTCCTCCTCTTCAAAACATTTAGCTGAGATTGCATATCCAACAGAGAAAGCCCAAAAAAGAATATTCAGTGGTGACCCACAGTGACATATATCCTTTCTGTACATTTGCATTAAACACTGTTACCAAATAATGGAGCCATCTTAAAGTTGCTTTTTGTTTAATGTAAACCTTTAACGCTAAATTTTCCCTAGGACATTAAAAGCTATTTTCCACTCAAAAAGGGCAAATCCCTAGAAATAGGTAGTTAAAGGCAGCATATGGAGTTTTCAGATGAAGAATTGCTTTACTTTAAGTGGTCTGCTCATTTGAATCAGCAGCTTGGTTTTCTGGTTGAGGAGTAAAGGGCACCTTTGATGCAAAAATGTATTCCCCCAATGTTCAGTGGCTGATAATTTCACACTTATCCATGCCTGGGGCTAGACTGACCATAGCAGCCTCCTCATAGAGCTTGGCCCTAACACAGTATGGAACGTTCCACAGTGGTCTCTTACCCCAGTTGGAAAACAAGTTTCCCTATAATAGTGTCTGCACAGAAGAATGACTCAAAAGTTGTGGGATTTTAGATTTAATGCACGCTGACACATTTTAAAAGGATATCATCGTTTTTGTCATTAGCCCTCTCAATGCTGAACTACTTCCCTCTACCACTAGCTTTTTTTTTTCTACATGGGCAGGCACCGGGAATCCAACCTGTGTCCTCTGGCATGGCAGGGAAGCATTCTTGCCTGCTGAGCCACCATGGCCCACCCTACCACTAGCTTTCAATGTAACTATAAAGACTTGCTTTCATCAAATATGGCATTGTACAGTAAAAAATTATGAAGTAAACAAAATTAAAAATGTTTCTGTTGACTTACGAGGCAAATCCCCATGCCTAAAACCTAGGATTTTAGTTATAGTATAGTTATAAAAATAGGTTAGAG
Source organism: Myrmecophaga tridactyla (assembly GCA_004026745.1). Taxonomy (NCBI): domain Eukaryota; kingdom Metazoa; phylum Chordata; class Mammalia; order Pilosa; family Myrmecophagidae; genus Myrmecophaga; species Myrmecophaga tridactyla. The sequence continues at coordinate 92,544 of PVIY010001871.1, forward strand.
AAAAACAAACTTATTATTCTGTGCTTTTCTTCCACTGGTGAGAGTTTGGATGTGTGCTTCTAGTCTTCCTCTTATCCTCCTCTCTTCCTTGTGATCTTACCTGCTCTTCTTTCACTTTTTCTTTCATCTCTCTCTGATTCTGGGTATGCAAGTGGGAAACTTTTGAATTTCCTATGTCGTTGTTCTGTGCTCTTAGCCTAACGATAAGCAAATACTAAATTAAAAGAAATGCAGTGGGAAATCTATACCTGGGGATCAACAGAACATCTCTAGCACAAATGACATTATTCCTAGCAATTCCTAGTGTTTTTTTTTTTTTTAATATAACTTAAAAGCCTTGCCAAATTTTCACCATCACCATAAAATGATCTTAGCAGTAGATTTTTGGACTTTCTTAGTATCTCGTCACACACTGGCTTCTAGACCATGCATTCCCACACTGCCCTCGATTCTTCTCATAAGACTGCCTTCACGACTTTATCTAGTCCACCCTGTGCCCTTGTCACTGGGGAGAACTGAACTTCACTGAAGTCTCTGATGACCTCATTACAACTAAGCCCAAGGGCCAGTCCAATTTTCAAACCTCATCTTCCCTCAACCACTTCGCAGCATTTGTCACATTCAACCATCTCCTGTTTCTCGAAATGCTTTCTGATCCCAGCTCCTGACTGCTGCTCAACTGTGTCTGGTTTCCTTCACTGTATGTAATAGATTTACTTTAGTCACTCTTCTTAGAAACTCAAGGCTAAAGTAGCAAACTCAAGAAAACTTTTTTTTTTTTTGATCCTCATCTGTTCCCAGGTACTAAAACCAGTAACCAGAACTCATTCCCTATTATTTCATCGTCTTCATGGGTTACGATTTGTCATATCATAGGGGACATCTGTCTTCACATCTGGTCTTTGTCATTCTACACGCTTCCCCACAGAGGTATAGACCTGGTCTCACCACTTAGGCAGGATGCTAAGGACCTATCTCTAATATCACATCTTTCTAACAAGTCACAAAGTCCTCTGATTTTAGGCAAGCCTAGAGAGTTATCTACATGTGCATTTCTCCCTGCCTCTTTCAGCATCATATTCTCTCCCTGCTCGGACCAGTCCTTCTCATATTTCTGATGTTGTACATCCCTTTCACAACTGAAATGTGACAGTGAACTTCAATTAAGGGTGGTTTAAGGACAGTTAGGGCCCATCACCTCAATGAACATTTAATCCATGACATCTAAAAATACTACAGTCCAAATTTATATTTATATTCACATAATGACATGAACTCATTTAAATTTCATCCTTTGTCTTTATTGAGTTTTGAAATTTTATATTCTTTTATGTTTTACCAAATACTTAAATTCATATAATAACATTGAAAGAAAATTATAAAACATATGAATATCTATTCAGCTCTAAAGGAATGTTAGGGAAGAAAACATGTGGATAATTTGAATTTACACAGATTTAGTGCCTTATGCTTGCTAGCAGTTTTGATCTCCTTTACCTACACTTGCCTTTGAGTAGAACCGAAAGTAAAGGGAAAAAAGGAGTAAAATTGACTGATTTGAGCATGTCTTCTCTAATTCTATCCATCTTTTGAAAGTCAGTCAAGTGGTCCCAAGTTAGAGCAATGAAAAAGATTCAAGGGTCTTGGATAAATTTACAACGTGAACAATTGAGAGTCATTCGGTTAAGCAAGATGATTCACAATATTTGGCCTCAAGTAATTTAGGAAAAAGACCGGGGTAACTAATTTTCATGAGGATATCCCCTTTAAGAAGATAAAAAGACCAAAATACCAAAAGCAAGAGCAGGAAAACAAATTTAGAGCTAGCTTTACTTCTGTCTCTCCTTCATGTGTGATCTAACTATGCAAAAGTCAATATAACACACTACAGATCTTCTAAGTGATAGAAAACATTTCCTGCAGAGACTGGGCCATCAGTCAGGCCTCAGTGGTCATAAAGCACTGACAGTTCAAGGCGCAAGCACATGAGGCTGTGGGATTCATTTTGGTTTCTTTAAAAGTAGCATTGTAGTGGTGTCAATCAGGCATTATCAAGAGGAAAAAGAAGAAAGTCACTGATGCATAAATTTACCTAGCCTGAATCCTTTCTTTTCAGAAGAAAAAAAAATATATATATATATATATATATATATATATATATATATATATATATATATATATATATAAGGTTGAGCCTTGCCTCACATTTGCATTGCACTCGTGGCTTATTTTAGTTGTACGAAAAACATTTCATTTTCGCCTGTGTATGCACAGGAAAGCAGCTGGAAAGAGGTGGCTGAAATCAAAACTTCTCATAACTCTGTGGGACATGGAATGTAATCTTACCTTGCCTTGACATAAAAATAGGAATTTAGGATTTTTGTCAATTTGCCTGTCTGAGGTATACAAATATACAAATGATTTGTCTCCAAAGGACTTTTAAAAATATTCAAATATGGTATTTTGTGAAGAGATGAGGAAGTGAGCCTACTGAAAACTATTTGTGGTTTAACTGCACAAAGCTGAAATGTTTTCATATTTAAGATATGAAAACATATCTCACAGAATGTGTCCAGAGGGTCAGAGTAAATTAATGATTTTAATTCAGATACTCTAAGAGGTCACATGACCACTCTTAGATGTTAGCTAATTAGACCATTCCTTTCTCAAATTAAATGCAATCTTATTGATTCTCAAACCTGCCACTCTCAATACCCCCTCTATGACTTTCCTATTTATGGCATTAGTCTCATTTCCCCAATAATCAAGGCTAGTGTCACAACCAACATATCTTTTTTGCACGTATCTTTTGCTTCTGCCACTTCCTTTCTATTTCCTTGACGATTACTAAATCCAGGTTTTGTCTATTGAGTTAATCCTTCAAAAGCCATATTCAACTTCCTGCAGAATCCTGCAGTATAAAACACCTACTTCTTATCCTAGTAGTTATAGGTCTACAGTTATAGATAAGTTGAGCTTTATCTATCACCGATCCTATACAAAAATGACACAAAACAAAGAAAAAAATTTAGCCTAGACATTCTGATTCTCAACCATTCTCTTTTCATCCCTGTTCCCCAATTCCAGTTCAAAATTCACTGTAGTCATTTCTGGTGACTCCAGCCCTTCAAGACCTTCCTCTCCTCAGAATGGGATAATGGGTCTTCTGGTTATTATCCAATCACAATGCCATCAGTCATTCAGTGTTGTGTTGCCATCAGGAATGGCAACAAAGTCACAGATACTTTGTTCAAAAATTATCAAGAATTTCAAGATAGTGACAGCAGAGCGTTAAACCAAGGACATGTTCCTTTTAAGGGCAGGGCACAGTGACACTGATCAGCCGACATTCTCATGGACCCGAGCCTATTTGCCATATTTAGTTGTCATTAAACATTGAGATATATAACTTACACATTAGCGTCCCTATTTGGATAATAAGTTCTTTGGAGCAAGGGCCAGATACTATATTTATTTTCCACAGTAACAATCATGATAGGATAAATGTACAATAACTCATGTATTATATATCATGCTTTGTTAATACATATTACTATTAATAGTATTGTAGTAAATCAAACTTTGAAAACCTTCCCATTAGTAGAGTTTTTCTTCAATGGGTATGTTCTACCCTCAAAAGAATGACAATTATGCAAGATATACACACATGTAATTAAGCAGTGATGACGTCATTTTAAAATTGAGGGTGGGCCAAAATCGTTTAGACTTCATCTTACTTTTTGATTGTCTTACTGTTACTAGTCCCCAGCACAATACGATGTGCTTTTCAAAGGTATTGATACGATATATTTCACCTCAGTTCATCAAACCACAACCCACTTCTTTGTCCGGTACTTGAGCTTTTAAAGAGAGATAAGAAACACAAAACAAAGAAAAGGGGAGTGAGGGGTGTGTAGAAAAGGCAGGAAAACAGGTCTCAGTTGACATCTTCTGAAACTTCCGAAGGAGACTAGACGTACTCTTAACCTGAGCACTTTCCCAGTGGAGGAAGGAAGTGAACGAAAGACGCTTTGCAAAGCACAGCATACATCTTTACTGGACACGAGTCAACCCATGACACAATATGGTATCACTCTTAAAAGTAATAAAAAATACATGGCAAGACGTTCCCCCAAAGAGATTGTTCATCTTCATTCAGCCTTTAAGGCCCTCCACTTTCAAGGTGACAGTGCTAAGCATGGCCTATAAATCCATCTCTAGCATGCCTTCAGACAGCTGTAGCATATGTTAGATTTCTCCGCTCCAAGCAGTGCTCTAGACTAACCCTTGTTAAAAGAATTACTGTAGATATTTTGGTACCTCCAACAAAAATGTCACCTTTGAAGTTATTTTCCTGCAAAACTCAAACTACATTAATCTTACTTCCGTGGGCATTTGAAGTTTGGGCTTCCCCTAGTTGAAACCATTTCTCGTGATACTAAAATAAAAACCTAGCTATATAACTTAAATGTCTCAGGAGCAGTAGGAAACAGACCAAAAATAGTCCTAGAAATCATTTTTAAGTGGGAAAATGGCAATTGAGGAAGAAAAACCAAGAAGAAATATCTCCTTCCACATCTGCAATGATGCAGGAATGTCTACGGAGAATTCATGTAATTTATGGGCGAGTTTAATTGTATCATACTTTCTTTAGATGTTGTAGAATTATCAGCTGATTTTATTTTGCAAGTGCTTTGTCAGAGTTCCTTCTCGTATAATGACTTACAAAATGTTTCATTGTAGAAAAATTTGCATAAAACTCATTTTAGATTTCCTTTGGTAATCAGACACAAGAACCTAGCACAGTATTGTCTGGATGACAGAGGAGCTCCTTCATGTGATTTGAAAGGTTGAACTTGAGTTGATTTTTCTTCTATTTTTCTTCCAAGATGACCACATAATTATGAGGCTTTATAATGACATTTTTTTTTTTTTACATTTTAAGGTATTCTAAAAGCTATCTTTTTCTTGAGAAAGCACTTTATAATTATTTATCAATAATGAGATTCAGTAAAATGTCTATTTTGAGCGAAGTGGTGGGTAATCATAAGCATTCAGAATGCAATCTGCTTTTCTCAGGACATCAAACAATGAAATGTTAGTTCAAGAGAGAGCTCGGAACGTTAACATGCACTGCTTTTATTTCAACAATGAATAGAGTAACAAAACAACCATTCTTTCATATGTTTTGGACGGGAAACTGACTAGAAAGTCTGCAGCAATTCAAGAGTCAGAGCAACAGAATTTGGCACAATGTAATTCTATTCCAATACTTGCTTGGATTCATATCAATATAAAATACATAAATGGAAATAAATTCAAAATCAACAATGAAACTGGAATAAAAGATATATTTTAAAAATTTAAATAGAAACAAAATGAAATACAGGAAAAATATAAATGAGTATGAAATTCACTGAATAGTACCAGTTATTAAGAGGAAAAATAAAGAAATGTCTGTATAAAATGAATATTTGGAGATGAGGGAAAGGGTAATGGATGATTAGAATTTCTGCATTAATAAATGGAAAACTGCCCATCACATAGCTTGGACAGCTGATTTTAATTTCTAATTCTTTAATAACTTTATTTGATAGAGATCAGTCTGGTAACTGATCCCCCTATTCCTTAATATCAGCTTCTCACCCCTGGACATATGGATGAGAAATGTTTTTTTTTTTTAAATGTATACTCTAAAGTATAAATGAGGCCAAAGACTTATCAAATTGTTGAGAGTGGTAGAAAGTCATGATTGTGGCTGTTCTTCTAGAGTGCCAGCTGGAAGCTACAGTTTTCTCTGGATGCGGAGACTGGATATCATATGGTTCAACTTTCCTTTCCTACTGCTAGCCTGATGAGCATTCTTGCCAATTAACATATGTGTGCATGGATGTGCTGCTTCCACTTTTTCAGCAAGCGAGCTCTCATTCTAACCCAAAGTGGTAATCAATTTTGGTTTGGAGCTGCATCTAAAGACTTGGGACACATTAAAAATTCTTCCCTGAGTTGCAATGTCCGTGGTAGAATAAGCACAGCACCCAGAGAAAGAATCGAACATCAACCCCTTGGATGAGTTGCCTTTCCCAGCAACAAATCTATGAGGTGTGTGCCATTTTCTCCATTTTGCAGTTGAGGACACTGGGGCCAAGCACCTGGGAAATGGCAAAGTTGCAGCTCAAAGCTCAATGTGTTAACTTCAATAATAAATAATGTCATAAATAAGAGTGAGTGACTCTGGTTCCACTGTATTTGGTATGAGCACTACTGGAATAACCTGTGAACAGAACTGTATGTCTTGAAAAAAATTCAGCTCCACAAACAAATCAGAATGTTTTTTCAAAATCACTTTAAAGGCACTGTCCAATTTATGGATGCATAATATACCAAAAGTTTTGTGTGCAAGCTCATTTATGGCTTGCAGGTTGCAGATAAATACCATGGTCACTTTTTTGTCTATCTAGAATCATTTTTCACCTTTTTTCTCATATATTTTTGGTCAGGAAAATGAAGCTTTTCTGGGCTTTCTGTTATAAATCAATATCCCCACATGAGATGCTAAATTTTAAGAACCCAAGGATTTCCATACTGGTCAGATTCATGGTTCATCCAATCTAGTTAAAGAATTCTCTCCCTGTTATGTGGAGCCCCGCTCTTTACCTGATATTGCCCTCCTTTCTTTTTCTCTCGGGCCTTCCACTTCTTACCCTATATTTTCGGTTTAAGAAAAATAATATGGGGAAAGTAGAGAAAGAGAAATGAAAAGCAGGAAGAATAAAGGAGCAAAGTTTGTTAAGAGACAAAGGAACAATGAAAAAAGGTAAAGAAGGAAAAGAATGAAGAAATGAGGCAACTAAGGATGGGTTAAGTACAAAAAAGTCTGAGAAAAAATTACTCTAGTCACTGGCATTATATTTTCTACTTTCATTTATTCCAGAAATATTCCCTAGGTCTCCTCTCTATAATCACTTTTTTTTGCAGATAATATGAATTCGAAGACAAGGCAAATGGTCCCTTGTCTAAAAAATCTAATACAATGGAAAAACTCAATAAGAGCCTCAGATTTCCATTAATCCTGGAGGGATTTTTAAATGTTTGAGTACTCATTGTTGTCTTCTACAAGCTCAGCAATAAATAATTTCCTAGTCTCGAAATATTTATTCAGAAACATGCGGGCTTTGAAATCTCAGATGTAGTCCTGCACATAACACCCTCCTCCATCCCTGAAGTTCAAGGCTCCTCATTAGAAACAAGTTAGTGTCTTTTGTAGGAATTTGCGCATTATTTATTGGTAAGGTTTAAATTCTCAAATGCATCACTGCTACTTGACTTAGAGCCTTTCTTCTAAAAATAATAAACACTTCAAAAAAGTTCTGAAGCAATTTAACTGGGACCCTTACTTTTTTCTAAATGCCAGACCACACTTGCCTGTGCCCTGCAAAAATGTCTGACTATCCAACACACACTTCCCTCCTTCTTCCTAACTCTAAGATTCCCCTGACCCCGTCCTTATCATATTTCTTACTGCTTTCTTGGGTGGCCCCTCTTTTCTTTTTGGTTTCTCTTCTCTACAATTTTGCCCGAGGCATCATTTGTAACCCCTTCTTCCCTCCTTTTATATATATATATATATATATATATATATATATATATATAATATTGATAATGATTTTTAAAACAATGCATATCTTTCATTTTACATTTCTATATTCCACATCTTTTTCAATTATTTGGTGACCCTTTAGGGTCCTCTGTGTTTAGAGAGAAGCAAAACCTCAAAAGTAGAGAGGAAAAAATAATATTTTCAGCTTCTGCCAAGATTTCAAAAAGTCAGACTGAGGCTGAATTCTACTACTCTATAGCTAGGAGTGCAATTCTGGTCCTCACACTCACCTTAAATGAAACAATTACTTGAGCAATATATTTATATGGTGACTGGTCATGCAAATGCAAAACGTGACCTTCAGAGAATGGCCACTCCTGTGGTCAAAGAAACACAGTACAGCAGTCAAAATGTGGTTCCAAAGCTCTTGCATTTCTCAACAGAGTAATGATATGTCACAACAATCTGTCTGGAAAACTCTCTCTCCCATTCCCTTTGCCTCTGCAACATTCTCCTCAACACCTCAAGAAACCCACCCTTGCTTGCTGGCCTCATTATTCATCCCTTTCCACTGTTCCTAGCTTCTGCAATCTTAATATTCCCCCCCAATGCTGTGGCAGGGACCTCCTCAAAATGAGGGAGTAGGAGAAAAAGACAAAAGTCCTCTTTAGCAGACCTGGAAAACAGTCAAACTAGGAAAATGCCTTTGCTGGCTCCCTCATATAAATCAGTGTTAATTTTACTTGTAGCCAATAACGCAGAAATAGTGATTAGATATGTCCGAGAGGCATAATAGCTGTGTTCCATCCCATAATACCCTAATACATTTTGTTATATGAAACAAAATGCTTCTCACCAAAATGTTGACTTTCAAACATCCTAGTTAATTGCAACTTGATATTTCCCTGTGGCATTAACAGTTATGGATATTAAACTGACTTTACTTACAATGAGGGGGTTGTTAAAACTTATTTATTAGTTTATTTTGCTAAATTGGCTTATGGACTATGTTTATGTTCTCAAACACTTCACCTGGCTTTTCACTGATCTAAAATAATACCACTATTGTAGTGGCCCCAGGCATGTTTCAGTCACTCATTAAGATATTAGTGTATATAATTATGAGAAGCTTCAAATATAAGCATATCAAATCTTAATCAAGTTTTGACTAGAACTTGTGTTCCACCAACAGACTAAGCATTGATTTCAGTAGTCAAGTCACCACTAAACTTTACTGTGGAGAAGAGACTGTATGTTTTCAATGTAATCACTTAAGAGATTTCTTCCATATCTACCAATACTCATTCAGCATTAAATTGAGAAAACACTTCTTTTATAGGCATATGATAAAAACCAAAGAGAAGTTTTACATGAATTCTTACTTAGCTCAGAACACTGGTATAAAGTGTTTTTTTTTTTTTAAGATTTGGAATATTGTTAATTTAAATGTGTTAATTCAGTTTTCTGCTAGATCTGTGAGTGATCTGCTGCCATCATGCAGTTTTAAAGAAATTCAAGCATAAATGAATAATCAAATCTCAGAAACTGGGATCTGAGTACATTATGCAAATATGGACAGATATTGGGTTTTTTTTTTTTTTCTGGGGATGGGGTTGGAGATGGGAAGAGGCTAAATAAATTGACAGAAGCAAGCAGATTTTTCTTATATACAGCTATCGGGGACAACCAATGTGTACAATGACCCACGGCAGTCCTGAAAATCCTGATGAGGTAGGGCAGGGCCGTTAGCTTTTCTAAAACATTAGAGTGAAAATCTGCCCTTAACAACTCATGCTGAGAATACTTATACTTCTATAGCACCCCTGCACATGTCTTTTACTTCTATAGCACCCCTGCACATGTCTTTTACTTCTATAGCACCCCTGCACATGTCTTTTACTCACCTCTCTGTTTCACTGCCTCTTAAAGTGAAGATGGTTTAAAAAGGCACAATCTATACTAGCTTTCAGCAGTTATTTCATTGAGAAAGAAATATGACCTAAGAAATAAAAGTGTGGTAAACTGCAAATCATATATTCAATTAGACTTGTTTTACTTTCAGATATACTGATGGGACATACTCAAATGATAACTTATCACTTTGAAAGCATGACCAGTTCTGTTCATATTGCAATATTGCATACAGAGACACTCAAACCACTAACTCTCCTCTCCTGTAAATATTTTGAGGGTGAGAAAAGCTAATATCGGTCTGAGAAAAAGAACCAGAGTCTCACCATAAGGCTGGGCTGAGTGGCACTGCTAGTTGTGGAGGAAGTGGTGTGGTGTAGCAAATTTTCTGGAACTTCCCACGCCAGGTCTGAACTGATTAAATGATTGCTTTTAGGGTACACAACTATTCCCAAACCTACACTGAACGATCTTTTTGGATTATGTGTCATTTTGGGTTATCTTTGATTCTAAAAATGATCATGAACCAACTACAGAGTCTGAAATCCTAAGGATATGGCTATGTTTTTTTTTTTTTTTTTTTTTTTGTATTGTAAAGTGCCTTGTGCTTTGCTTTGCAGTCTATGGAAACTCAGTCAGTCTATGGAAGCTCAATCAATATTAATGGATGAGTGGAATATTTGCTGATGTGATTCCATGGATATTTGGTTAGTGAAGTGGTTCCCTGGCATGGTGATTTCCTTTCACACTTTTCAATATTTAAATACAGCTTAGAACGTGGGATATCTTTGTAAAGCAAAATGTACTTAAATATCCCCCAAATATGATGAGGTACTGAATGTTTTCCAAGTTCCTTTGCATGCCTAGTTTTCCTTCACTGATTTCATTTTTAAAAATTGCAATTGTAAGCAGCACACTATCCAGTAGTCTCCACAGTTTAAAAGAAAAAAAAAAATCAAGAAAACTTCCTCCTATATGACAAATGCTTCCCTAGTGGTCACTCACTGATATTTGCAAGGCAAGGTCACTTTTAATGCCACTAGGCGATGGAAGAAAAAAAAAAAAAACAGAGGAGAGATTGTTCTTGTCTTCACTGATTCTGCCAAAATGATAGCAGACATTGACGTGACAAGAGGGAAAGTTTGTCATGGTCCCTTATTCACAGCTCAGCCCTGGAAACAGCAAAAGCGGGGCAAACATTTCCCAACCGTGTGTACAAAATAGAATGCAAAAGATGAAATATGTATATCCTTCAAGAGATGAACATGATTGTTAACATTTGCTTTGAAAACAGCTTCCTGAAACACATTTAAAACACCAAGATTCGAAAAGAGCCTTCGAAACCGAACGCACTTCTGTGAAATTAATTAATCACTTTGAGGATTCAGCAGAAGGAAATGGCCATAAACGTAGCATATGCTCAGCTGGTGGTGGAAGGTAGACTGAAATGACAATTTCGTTTAAAAAATTAACAGAGAGGGGAAGAAATTGACATTTGGAATAAAGATATATATGTTTGGGACAAGCAGAAAGAACATTTTATATCTACATGCGGCCTACCAAGAAGTTGAAGAAGGAAAAGGTGAAAGATTAATGAGGAGGATTTTTTTTGCATTTTCTATCATCTATGTGAATTATTACCTAGATGCCTGATACGTCCTAAAAGAAGAACTGTGATGAATAAATAAACAGCTCTCGAAATCTTCAATAGGGTGCTTTACCTTGCAGGGAATATTATCATTGGCTTTTGATACAATTTCTGCTGCAGGGAAAGACTTTCAAAGCTCAGAATGCTGAAGCATTGCCAAGCACTCAAAGACCCCCTGCCGAGCGCGTCAAACTAAGAAATCTCTCTGAACTTGTCGAATTAAAAGTCATCTCTCTCTCTCTGCAACCCCTGCATGAGCTGGGAAGCTCTGTCCTCATTTTTGAGGCCCCTCCATGGTAAACAAATGAAGCCTACAGCATCTTTATTCTTTGCAGCATGCAATTAAAATTCTTTTAAAAAATGTAATTGAAGGCAATGAATTTCAAAAGGAACTTCTACTTAACAATGAGACTAAACAGTTTGAGTGGGCCACATTCAATTGGGTTTCAAAGGTAAAAAGCAAAACAGCTTGTTAAGAACCAGAAGGATGTCCTTTTTTATTTTTATTATTTTGATTGTACATCAAGAGGCTGTTCTAAACTTAAACATCTCAGCAGGATTTACAGTTACTGGAATGCCATAAAACTTAATTACTCAGACTGCAAAGAGGAGTACACTGTTAAAATATGAACAAAGCCAAGCGAGATTCCCTGGTTGCAGCAAATCATTATTTATCTATCCCCCACTCAAATTAAAGAAGCTTAATTTGTGTTTGCATTTTGAGACACCGCACTACACATTCTCTTTCTTTCCCCCATCATTGAGTGTCTATAACCCCAACTGCATTGTTAGAGTTTGTTCATCCCCGTCGTATTAATTGATGAGTCATTATTATTACAAACAAATATAGTGACCAACAGTTCCAAAGTCCCTTGTTAATTAGCGAAAAATGAAAAAAGAATTTTAAATACTTAATAATAATAATAATAATAATAATAAACAGAATGGGAAAGAAGTATCAGTTTCAAGCGCCAAAGATGAAAAAACACTATTTTCAAAAAGATGAAAAAGCACTATTTTAAAAAAGGGTTACATTAAATCTTTGAGACAGAGTTGCTAAAATGTTCAGTCCATGTCTTTATAAGAGAATATCTATATTGGTGTTATAAATGCTCTCTAGTATATAAAATATATTCTTTAACATTAGATATGAGAAAGGGGGGAAACGTTGGACATTTTGTTATTGCCCATTGAACCAGGGGGGTGGAGACATGTTATGTTTGTGCTTACTTTTTTTTTTTTTTCATGGGCAGGCACTGGGAATTGAACCCAGGTCTCTGGCATGGTAGGTGAGAACTCCACCTGCTGAGCTGCCACTGTGGCCCGCCCTGTGCGCACTTTTTAAAAGCACACTTAGTTTATAGGACTAGACCTGCTTCCCAAAAGGAGATTGCTGGCTAAGGTAAGGTTTCAGTAAGAGTTTTAAACCCGACTACTATGCAGCATCTTGTTACCAGGAACCGAGATAACATATTCAGATGAATGAGCACATTTTGTGGCACAATTTTGTGTGAACCACTTTGGTCCAAGGTGCTGTTCAAAGTAGCAAATGTTCAAAGAGGATTGGCATCTGGCAGAGTTGTTAAAAAAAGGAGGGACCTCCAGAATTGGTAGATAATCCATCCTGTGGATTGGCCATACTGGGACAAGCAGTCACAGTAACTTTATGAAGAAGGGTGGGACATCAACATGAAAAATACTCATAGACGCTATATAGGGTGAGCTGAAGGATTTGAATTTGGCCATTAGCAGCTTATTGATTAAAGAAGACATTTGACCACAGGGATTTAAGGAGAAAATGTTACTAAAAAATGCAGATTTCAGGTGTCAACTTGCTAGGTTATGGTGTTCAGTTGTTTGTCAAGCACTGGCCTTCTTGTTAATATGAGGGTATTTGAAGAAAAGGATTTGCATCAATGATCAGTTGACTGCATCTACAATCAGTAAAGGAGATTGTCCTCAGCAATTTGAGGGGTCTCCTCCTTGATACAGTGCACTTCTAAAGAGCCAGAACTGGAGAATTCAGACTAAGGACTTCAGCGTCACCTTTACTGGAGTTTCCAGGTTGTGGAGTTCAGATTTGCCAGCTTACATGGTCATATGGTCAATTCCTCATAATAAATCATATACACATATCTTGTCAATCCTGCTTCTCTGCAGAACACTGTCTAATACAATATGGAAGTCTGAATCGTCATTTGGGATATTTTTTAGTTAGGGGAAGAAACATAGTTGACAGTTGGTAGAGAGAACAATAAATAGGGGAAGTTTTTTTCTTTTTAATATGTTTATGAGGAGGAGATGGCTGGGAAAACAAAGTCCTGAAGGAAAAGCAGCAGAAAGATTCAAGGACTCAGGGGAATAATGTCAGGGACCCAGGGGTAGCTTTCTAAAGAAGGCCAGGTACCTTTGGATGGTCCTATTAGTCTAATATGAAAATAGCACATGAAGTCAAAAGGAAACCATTGAGTTAAACACCTTGAGTAATATTGGTCCTATTAGTCTAATATGAAAATAGCACATGAAGTCAAAAGGAAACCATTGACTTAAACACCTTGAGTAATATTTTAAGTAAATCGTCCCCAAAATAAATGTAAGAAATAAAATCAATTTTAACCACACAGAGAATATTTGCTATTTGGATTGAGTTTTAAAGAAAATCAACTGGTAAATTGGACCAAATACATAGACATAGGCATGGAATAATGAAATATCTGTAGAAATGTAATTATTTATATTTTTCATTCAAGGACAATTAATCAGCAGAGATTATAATATTCTATTACTGCACGTAAGTTAATTTTAAAACTCCTTTACATAGTCTTTGGATTATCCTTGCCCCTCATTTTATTTAAGCTTTGTTTTTATGACAAAGAACTCTACACTTCAAATATTTTGAGCTTCCCTTCATTTTATAGAATCAAACATGTTATTTTTCAGCTTGGAAAATGAAAGAAATAAAATGGAAAGATATCTATTTTAAAGAAGGCTATAATCTATTCAGAACACCTAACAGGTACATCAGGCAGCTTAATCCATTTCAGAAGACTTCCTCAGATACTCTTCTCTAGATATATGTGTCCTTCTATCAGAACAAAGAGGGCTCTCATTTCCTGGTATTACAGTGAAACGTAAAGGCAGGCTTCTAGGTTAAGTTATGTGAAAAATCCTTCCTTTGAAAAAGGATGCAAGGAAAAGCAGGCAGATTTGAAATTGACTTGCATATCTGAGCCATAACTACAATACCCAGTAGTATCCCACTTCAGTTACTACGCCGGGAGTTATATGGTGGGACAGTTATCATGAATTCCGGGCACCTAGGATTTATACTATTTTCCATGCTTGAGAAATTTTCTTCTTTATGAGTTTTGGTCGAAAGACAAATGCTTTCCATAGGAGTTAAAACATTTTATGCCCATGACCACCACGGACTGAACCCCTCAGATCTCCACTGAAGAAAGATAGGGCTGCAAAAAGAGAAGCGGCAGCCACAGCCTTTGGCTGCCACAATTTAGGAAGTACTATAGTTTTTGTACTGAGGCTCCACCTTCTTGTGCAGCTCACTGCCAATGATGGACCCCAGGGGACTATTAACACTGGCTTTTCTGTCCAATGAGGGATTCGTCTAAGGGACATTCTTTACTCTGGGGCTTGCATCAGCATGGCTGAGCCTGACTCCCAGCTACTGCTACTGAGGATCTTCCAATGCAATATTCCTTTCTTCACACTGTTCCTTCCTTTCCTAGGTGCCAGATGTCCATCATGGTCTGAATGCTCTCCCTGCCTGCTCCAGCTTTCTCTCCCCTTCACCTCTCACAGATGTTTTCCTCAGTGAATCTTTTGCACAGAGAATTCTGTTTTGTCATCTGTTTCCTGAATGCTCCAAACTGACACAGTGCCAGTTCTCAAATTTGTATCTGATATATAGTAATTTGTTTCATGCATAGGGTCAAGGCATTTCATTAGGGAGGACTTGCTAAGATGTACACAAACAGAAGTGGGATCCGGCTTCATGGTCTCCCTATAATGAGATATTTTGAAGAGCCAACATCAATAAATCTGTTTCAAATGCAAATGGTTGGTTGTAGTCCAGACAAAATATGAAGAGCCAAAATGAAATGCCATTGCAGGCTTTGGAAAGTTTACTTGACTGAAATAGCCAGTCTTTCCCCCACCCCAGAGAGTTGATGAGCAGAAGTATAAAAACAAAAACAAAAAACAAACAGTGCTATAAATTCAGGAATAGCAAGTCACAGTTTATGGAACTTCTGCTTGACCTTCATGTTACATTAGTTGAACCAATCTATCATAGCACTAACTTATTCAAAATCTATTGGATTCCCTTTGAGAATAAATGGACAAGGGATGTCAAAAGACCCTCACATATCTCAACTTTGACTACATATTGGGGTTTACTCAGATAAATCAAGCATCAATCTTCATAGATGGGGTCATGGGACTAAATTATGATGCATTTAGGAATATAACCACCTGATGAGTCCACCTTTCATTGGACTAATGCTGTTCACCAGCCTCAGAGATACTTCTTTAGCACTGGAAATATTTAAGAGCATTACCCTTTACTTGAAATCCCCATAGCAAGTTTTCAAGGAAATTTCCCATTTGTCTTCTTCTGGGTGATTTTTATCTGGATAACCCCCCACATGCCTAATTCATGCATATGTGAGTTATGGAAATGGAATACAATATAAGGGTAACAAGTAATAGTCTTCAAGACGACCCTCTAGGAAGGAGTTGTGGTGAGATGAACATGTGTCACAGGGTCTTCTCTCTTTTTTTTTTGTATGCTGTATGGCGGGGTCACAATTCATTATTTTTTCCATGTGAGTATCCCATCACTGCAGCATCATTTGCTGAATTTTTGCTTGTTTTTTGGGGAAGTGCATGGACTGGGAATCAAACCTGGGTCTCCCACACGGCAGGTGAGAATTCTACCACTGAGCTACCCTTGCACCCCCACGCCACAGGGTCTTGAATAGGAACTCTCTTAATGTCTGCTAGAAAAGATACATTTTATTAGGTCAGTGTCACAATGAATGGTGAGATATGAAAATCAAAATGAGCTGCTCCTCCACTTTCTCCTCCACGTAGTAAAGAGTGTATGTAAACACATGGGACTGAGTTCTAGGCATTTTCTCCCATTTGTCAGTTCTTCTCTCTGGGACAGCAACCCCACAAGATAGAATAGTCCTGTAGGATGGCTGAGGCTGCTGGGTTCAGATACCAAATTTCCAGTCTGGTATGCACAAATCTGGTCCTGTGCTGTCCTCCAGGCAAATGTCCTGGGTTTTAAGGTACGAACATGGCTCTACTATTTCTTCTTAAATGAGATCAACTCTTCCATGACCTTTAAAGACATGTGGCTCTCCCATTCACCATATCACACGTCACCTAATTGTTAGCCAGAGACAATGATGCAAGTCATAGACAACTACCCAATGTGCTTTCTCAAATACTATAGACATACTGCCCTAGCTCTGTAACTTAGATTTCAGATCTACTTTTGCCCTAATACTTCTTTGTCTACCTTGCTCTATCTTACATAACACATTTCTAAATGCCCTTTGGAGATTAGAATACTCTAAAATTTAGGTGTAGGATTTCCCTTGTCATCTCTGACATCTCAAGAAACTACCAGCAGGCTGATTCAAATCCTGAACCAGAAAAAACCGGTTTGGACTCTTGAGATTAATACAAATGGTGTTTCATTCCACCCCGTGTCCTAGGAAAGGAAGTAAAATATGAAGGTGACTTTGGCACATCAGGCATACGGTGCTCTTGGCAGCTGCCTTCCTGTTACTTTGTGTAGGGTTTTGGGAATGCAGGCATGGAGCTGTCTTTCCATCTGTTTGTCTGCTCTGAAAGTCAATTAGCCATAAGCCCAGAAATCATTTTTGGGATTTTGGTACCCCATGGCCTTTCATGTACTGGTGAGCACCATTAGGAGTCTGGGATTCGCTCATATTTGATTTCCAACTTCATGGGCAAAACTTCTGCCAAAGCAGCTCGTATGGACAAGGTTTGTGCCTACAGAGTAGTAGGCTTGTTGGCTAGCTGCTGCCTGAACCACCAGACCACATTTTGAGCAGAAGGGTGAACTTTTCGAGTCTATATTGTAAAAAGCCTGCAGTACACTCTCAGAAGACAGACATCATCTACTAAACTAGTGTCACACTTGTAGTAGCCATCTCATATGGTTATTAGCAGGATTAAATTAGGCATTTATAAATTGAATTTAGAGAATATATGCCCTGTGATCAGCACTCAGTGAGGGCTGGTTTTTTATCTTCATAGAGTTTTTTTCAAAATAATAGCAGGGATATTTAAGGCCATATGAAGGAAGCAAAGGGGTGACAATGGTTATGAGCCACAAGGTTAGATTTTTGATGGAGGCATGGATATAAGCTCAGAGAAAAATGCACTTAAGATCAATAGGTCTGGAAAGCAACCATGTAAAGGAGGCTAGGAAGATGGCAAACAGTATTTCTCATGGTTTCTCTTTCTTCATAAGTTTGAAGAGAAGAAGAAATAAGTCAAAAGTGGGTTGGTTTAGAAGTATGGTAATTGATAAAAAGTCTGTTCCCCAAGTTCACATGGCAGGTCAAATAAAACTCACAGGGTAAGGGCAGTACTGCGGGGATTTTAGGGCAATAGTGGTTCATACAGACGGATATTCTAAGTAGTGGGGGAAGGTGAAGGTGTCTGAACCGAGATGTAACCAGGGGCTGGCAGTTAGAGAATGGCTTCACACTTCCGGAGGCTGAGGTGTGGCAAGGACTGGCAGCTTGTCAGAACACCAGATAAACAGGCAGCATTCAGGATGGGGCGCTGCCTCATACCTACAACTTTCATCTCTCTGATTTCCAAGGGAAATTAAATTTTTCAGTGTTTCATAGGCAGTCTCCTTTGATAAGTGTTGGTTAAGAGAGATAAAGGTAAATTGTCTCAAAGTGCTGACCCAAATATCTTGACCCTATAAGTGTACACAGATATGCATATGAATATGGATGTAATAAGAGATTCTGATTGTTGTTTCAAAATTCTGATGGTTATACAACATAAGGCAGGAAAAAGTATAAAAACACATACAAGACATAGCACAGTAATAATATATATGGAGTTAGAAAAGCATAGGTTTGAATCCTATCATTTACTCCCTTAGTGAACTCTAAGTTCATCTAGCTTCTATGAGTCTCTTCACCAGTGATACAGTGATTATGATCTCTGTTTCCTGGCTTGTAAAAAAGATCAATTAAAATAAGGCATATAAATTGCTTCTCAAAATATAGTGGAGTGGTGACATTTCTTCTTTTTTTAATGTTACCTTTTTTCTTGTATTAGAGAACATGTGGGTGTACCAACAATCTTGCATAAAATACAAGATTCCTAAGCACCACCCCCACCGCCTGGCATTGGTGTGGGACATTTGTTATAATTGATGACAGCATTTTCTTTTTATAACTGTACTACTATTCTTAGCAGTACTTGCCTTTGTTACAATTGATGGAAGATTATTAGAATAATTCTACCTATTGTCCATTATTTACATTAGGTATATACTTTTCCCATATATCATCCTATTATTACCGTCATCTATCTGTTATAATTCATAATCTAACATTCTTGTACTTGTACTATTGACTGTAATTCAACATCTACAATAGGGTTCACTGTACTGTACAGTCCTATGTTTTATCTTTTAATTTTTATTCTAGTAATATATATGTCCTAAAGCTTCCTCTTTTAAACACATTCACCTACACAGTTCAGTGCCATTGATTAAACTCACAGTAATGTGCTCCATCATCAGCCTAATTAGAAAATCTATACAAATTAAGCATCAACTCCCCATTCGCTAACCGCATTCACTTACCAGGAGATTTATTGAATCTCCTGGTAACTTATATTCTAGATTCTAACGCTATTAGTTTGCTTATTATAATTAGTTCATAACAGTGAAATATACAATATTTGTTACTTTGTGTCTGGTTTATTTCACTCAACATAATGTTCTCAAAGTTATTCCATGTTGTCACATGCATCAAGCCTTCATGCTCCTTTTTACAGCTGAATTATATTCCATCACGTGACTGTACATTTTCTTTATTTATTCATTGGTTGATGGACACTTGATTTGCTTCTGTCTTTTGGCAACTGTGGATAATGTCACTATGAACATTGGTGTACAAATATCTCTTGAGTCCCTGCTTTCAATTCTTCTGGGTATGTACCTAGTAGTGGGATTGTAGGGTCATATGATAAGGAAACACCAACTGTCTTTCACAGCGGCTGCACCATGTTATATTGCCACCAACAATCAATGAGTGTTGCTAGTTTTCCATATCCTCTCCAACATTTGTAGGTTGCTGTTTTTCTAATAGAAGCCCTTCCAGTGGGTGAGAAATATCTCGTTGTTTTGATTTGCATTTCCCTAATAGCTGGTGATACTGAATATCTTTTCATGTACTTTTTAGCCATTTGTATATCCTCTTTGTAAAAATGTCTATTCAAGTCTTTTGTCCATTTGTTAATTTTTTTTTATTGTTGAGTTGTAAGAATTCTTTAAATATTCTGGATATTAAATCTTCAGCAGATATGTGGTTCTCAATGTTTTCTCCCCCAAGTAGATTGCCTTTTTTATTTTCATGACAAAGTCCTTTGATGCAAAAAGTTTTTAATTTTGAGGAGGTCCCATTTATTTAATTTTTCCTTTTGTTGCTTCTGCTTTGGATATAAAGTGTAAGAAGCAATCACCTACCACAAGATCTTGAAGATGCTTTCCTACATTTTCTTCCAGGAATTTTATTGTCCTGATTCTTTGATTTAGTTCTCTATCCATTTTGAGTTAAATCTTGCATATTGTTTGAGGTAGGTGTCCTCTTTCATTATTTTGCATACGGATAACCAGTTCTTACACCACCATTTGCTGAAGAGACTACTCTTTCCTAATTGAGTGGACTTCACAGGCTTGTCAAATATCAACTGGCCATAGATGTGATGGTCTATTTTTGAATCCTCAATTCAATTTCACTGGACAATATATCTATCCTTATGTCAGTACCACGCTGTTTTTCCACTGTAATTTTGCAAAAAGCTTTAACATCAGGAAGTGTGAATCATCCAACTTCATTCTTCTTTTTAAAGATGTTTTTGGGCATTTGGGGTCCTTTACCCTTCCAAACAAGTTTGATAATTGGAGTTTCTATTTCAGCAAAGTAGGTTGTTGGCATTTTGATTAAGATTGCATTGAATTTGTAAATCAATTTGAGAAAAAGTGACATCTTAATGATATTCAGTCTTCTAATCCACGAAAACAGAACGTTCTTTCATTTATTGAGGTCTTCTATTATTTCTTTTAGCAATGTTTTCAGTTTTCTGTGTTCAAGTCCTTTGCATCCTTGGATAAATTTATACCTAGATATTTGATTATTTTAGTTGCTATTGTATTTTTTTTTTCATGATTTCCTCCTCAGATTGCTCATTCCTAGTGCATAAAAGCACTACTGATATTCGGGTACTAATCTTGTATCTCTTCATGTATTTATTAGCTCTAAGAGCTTTGTTGTAGTTTTTTTAGGACTTTCTATTTATAGGCTTATGTAATCTCAAAATAGTGAAAGTTTTGCTCATTCCTTTCCAGTTTGGATGCCTTTTATTTCTTTTTCTCAAGTAATTGTTCTGGTTGGAATGTCTGGCACAATGTTGTATAACAGTGGTGATGGCGATGGGTGCCCTTGTCCTGTATCAGGTCTTAGAGAGAAAGCTTTCAGTCTTTCACCATAGAGTCCAACATCAGCTGTGGGTTCTTCATCTATGCCTTTTATCCTGTCGAGGAAATTTCTTTCCATTCCTATTTTCCTAAGTATTTTTATCAAGAAAGGATACTGTATTATGTCAAATGCCTTTTCTGAATCAATTGAGATGATCATGTGGTTTTTCCACTTCATATTGTTAATTTGGTATATTATATTACATGAATTGATCTCCTTGTGTTGAACCACCCTTGCAAACCTGGGGTAAAACCTACTTGATCATGGAGTGTAATTCTTTAAATGTGCTGTTGGGTTCAATTTGCAAGTATTCTGTTGAGAATTTTTGTATTTCAATTCATAAAAGAAATTGTTCTGTAATTTTCTGTCCTTGTAGTAATGTTATATAGTTTTAGTATTATAGTGATATTTGCTTCATGATATGATTTAGGGAATGTTCCCCTCTTAAATATTTTGGAAGAGTTTGAGCTGGAACAGCGTTAATTCTTCATGGAATGCTAAATAGAATTTGCCTGTGAAGCCATCTGGTCCTGTCCTTCTCTTTATTGGGAAGTTCTTGATGACTGATTCAGTTTCTTTCCTTGTAATTGGTCTGTTGAGTTCTTTTGTTTCTTCTTGAAGTCAGTGTAAGTTTTTTGTGTGTTTCTAAGAATTTGTTCATTTCTTCTAGGTTTCTGGCATACATTTGTGCATAATATCCTCTCGTAATCCTTTTTATTTCTATGGGGTCTTTAGTAATGTTCCCTATCACTTCTGATTTTACTTATTTGCATCTTCTCTGTTTTGCAGTTTAGCTAAGGGTTTGTAAAATTTATTGATCTTCTCCAATAACCAACTTTTGCTTTTTTAAGTCTATTTTTCATTCTCAATTTCATTTATTTATGCCTTAATCTTAGTTAATTCTTTCCTTCTGCTTGCTTTGGGATGTTTGCTAGTTCCTCCAGGTCCCTGATTTTTTTTTTTATAAACTTTTTTTATTAATTAAAAAAAAAACTAACAAAAAACATTAAGATAGCATTCCATTCTACATATACAATCAGTAATTCTTAATATTATCACATAGTTGCATATTCAGCATTTCTTAGAACATTTACATCGATTTAGAAAAAGAAATAAAAAGACATCAGAAAAAGAAAAAAAAACGATAATAGAGAAAAAAAGATTATACATACCATACCCCTTACCCCTCGCTTTCATTTACCACTAGCATTTCAAGCTGAATTTATTTTAACATTTGTTCCCCCTACTATTTATTTTTATTCCATATGTTCTACTCTTCTGTTGATATAGTAGCTAAAAGGAGCATCGGACACAAGGTTTTCACATTCACAGAGTCTCATTGTGAAAGCTATATCATTGTTCAATCACCATCAAGAAACATGGCTACTGGAACACAGCTCTACATTTTCAGGCAGTTCCCTCCAGCCTCTCTGCTACATCTTGAACAACAAGGTGATATCTACTTAATGCATAAGAATAACCTCCAGGATAACCTCTTGACTCTGTTTGGAATCTCTCAGCCATTGACACTTAGTCTCATCTCACTCTTCCCCCTTTGGTTGAGAAGGTTCTCTCAATCCCTTGATTTTAATTCTCAGCTCATTCTAGGGTTTTTCTCAGTCCCTTGATGCTGAGTCTCAGCTCATTCCAGGATCTCTGTCCCATGTTGCCAGGAAGGTACACATCCCTGGGAGTCATGTCACACGCAGAGAGGGGGAGGGTGGTGAGACTGCTTATCATGTTGGATGGAGAGAGAGGCCACATCTGAGCAACAAAAGAAGCTCTCTTGGGGGTGACTCTTAGGCCTAAATTTTAAGTAGACTTGGAGGTCCCTGATTTTAGCTCTTTTTTCTTTTTTAATGTAAATATTTAGGCTATAAATTTCCCTCTCAGCACTAATTTCCCTGCATCCCTGATATGTTGTGCTCTCATTTTCATTCATCTCAAGAAATGTATTGAGTTCTCTTGCAATTTCTCCTTTAACCCACCAATCATTTACTATTGTGTTAACTTCCATATATTTGTAAATTTTCCAGTTCTCTGTTATTGATTTCCAGTTTCATTTTATTTTGTCAGAAAAAGTGCTTGGTACAATTTCAAACTTTTAAAATGTATTGAGAATTGTTTTGTCACCCAACATGTGTCCTGGGGGCTGATACATGAAAATTTGAGAAGAATGTATATCCTGCCATTTCAGGATGCAGTATTCTGCATGCCTTTTAGGTCTAGTTCATTTCTCTTATTATTCAAGTTCTTTGTTTCTCTATGGATCCTCTGTCTAGATGGTCTATATATTGATGAGAGTGCTGCATTGATGTCTCCAACTGTCATTGTAAATGTGTCTATTTCTTCCTTCAGTTTTCCAGTTTCCTTTATGTATTTTGTGGCACCATGGTTAGGTGCTTTAATCAGTGCTCAGTCAGGCTACCCCCTATTCCTGGGGAAGAAGATTTTTATGTCCTTACTTTCAGTAACAGCTAACCAGGGACAGTATCCCAAGGTGACCCGCCATGAAGTGGGTGTGGGCTTTGGCAGCTACCATTCAGAGAGAGCTACTTGCAGTTTTTACAGTAGTTTATCAGCCTCTTCCTTCCACTCTTCCTGGATGCTGTACAATGTTCTTCTGGCCTCTAGAGCCCCAGAACAGTTGTTTCAGACAATTCCTAGATGCTTAGTGAATGTTTTGGTAGAAAGACTGTGTCCTGGAACTCCGTATTCTGCCATCTTCACCAGAAGTTCCTCCATGCTTCTTCTTCATCTTGGTGCTATAAGAATGTATACTATTCCTTTTACTTCCCATGTTTGTAGCAGCACAGAGCATGGGCTGTAGTCCTGGTTTAAATCTAGGTCTTCCAACCTTGCTAGCTCAGTAACTGTCACCCTAAGCTTATGTTTTCTTCTCTGTGTAATATGGAAAATATCAGTTCCTGCTCACAGTAGTGATTTGAACATGAAATGAGTTATTAAATGTAAAGCACTAGCTGCCACAGCTTGTTATCATAAACATACTGTTTTTGCATAATTGTAATCAATAATATTGAATTTTGTACCTATAGTGTACTTAAAATGATGTTATAATAAGCATCTTCACTTATTTCTATAACGTATTTCTACCAAAGAAAGATTAGCAACAGTACCTTCCTGAAATGACAAACACTGAAGAAGATTAAAAAAAAAAAAAACAACATTAAAAATCAATGGCAGCAGGAAGGCCACAGTGACTTAGCAGGCAGAGTTCTTGCCTGCCATGCTGGACACCTGGGTGGCTTGGCCATGCAAAAAAAAAAAAGGAAAAAAAAATCAATGGCAGCATTAAAACCATAAAAAATAATGGTACTATGCGATGCTTTCAGTTTTCTTTCATTACGTTTTCATTCAAAGATATCACATATTACGTTTTAACGTGGTAGATGGAGTTTAAAAACACCCTCTATTTTATCAATTCTGTTCACTTTTGAACCATTCGGAAATGAGAGAAAAAGCATTTCTGGTCCCTTATTATAAATGATAAAACGTATTATCTTCGATATTCAAATTACCTGCCAGAATTATTTTGTCATTAAAGTTAATTCTAAGTTTTCTTTGGGAAAACAGCTACATAAACTGGTCTCATTTGGGTTAATTTATTAGTAACAACTCCTTGTCCTTTTATCTTGTTAGGATTCTAAAATGTTCAGCTGGAAAAGGAAAAAAAAAAAAAAAAAAAAAACCAAACGGATGAGCTCCACTTTCCAAAGGCATAGATGAGAGGGTGAGAATGAATGGATGACCGAAACCTCAGGTCTCCATGGAAGGCCTGAGCGAGCTCGTAGTTCAGTGATCATTTTGACAGAACTGAACAAACTGCCCTGAATCCTTTGTCATCCATGACTGAGAAAGGCGCGTTCTCTCTCCATTTTTGTCTGAATGCATTCATACTGTAGTTTCTAAGGTTAGAGTTCATCTCAACGGGCCAGAGGGGGAATGCCTATGTTTTCACAAAGATCAGAAACTTGTTCTGCATGAACTTTTCTCTATTTTGATGAGTTGATCAAGAGCATATATGAAAACAGAAATGACTTCCTTGCTGAGTCCAATGTTACCTCCCCTTAGCCTTTAGAAAACGTCCTCTGTGCTCACCTGCCATTAGCATTGCAACTGGCCCACTGTAGATGTAAGTGGCCACTGAAGAGATTCTTGCTTAGAAGAAGTGAAACTAGATCTCTGTGGCAGTTTATTAATGCATGGTGAAGTCAAATATCTCCATTTCTGACCTGCTGCTTTGAGTGGTAAACTGGTGATTGCTGTTAAAGTCATTTGGATCCCAACATTCACAGTTTTGACAAAGAATTATTCTACTTTTATTCTAAAAAACAGATATAGCCCAATCATCATAACTCACATTTTCATGAACAAATTCTATTTCCTATAAACACTAAGCTTTATTTGACATTAATGCCCCCAATATAGTCATTTTTTTACTGAATAACATTCTTAAATTACCTGAAATGCTAGAAATAATAATCTGTCCTAGAGTTGTAATATCTGGATGCTTAGCCCAAGTACTGTCATGGGTAGCACTGGCTAAATCACTTCGATTCTCTAGAAGACATGATTTCAAATGTTCCTACCATGTCTAATGTTTTATAAATCTGTGATACTATTTTGCATGGAACTATCTTATTTGTGAGTTTCCTTCCATTTTCTTAATGATTTTCTCACTTAAGACTAGCCATAAGGGCCAAAATATTAAGAAGTAAAGAATAAAGAGAAAAGAGAATATGGAGAACAGATAGAGACTGCATTTAAAGTAATCTGATTTCCTGCCTAAAACATGCAAAACTCAAAAGACCGCCCAAGAAGGTCACGGCCAAGCTTGGAAAGGGAGAAATGAGATAAACCTCAATAGCAAAAACGAAAACCATACTTCATGAAATAGAGAAGAGGAAGAGATAAGTGAAAAGATAAAAGAATGAGAAGAAAAAAATTTAAAGAAGGGGTAGTAAAAAAAACAGGGCATAAGAAGTAATGAAAATTGTACTTCCAAACAGCATTTTTTTCAATTATACATGACCCCCTTCATTTGGAAAACTCAAATGTGATGTAGTTAACTAGAATAAAGAAAGGAGAAGGATTATTCTGTTTTAATTTGCTCCTGAAAGGAGAACAAATAGTTAAAATACAGATAAAGAGGTCAGAAAATTATCCAGTTTCCATTTCTAAAATATTCTTGAAAAAAGATTTTCTATTATTTTTATCTAAATTGAATGAAATTTTACATATTACTTTTTTCTTCTTCAGTTTCTTTAGTCATTAGTATGAAAACTAGGCAAGATTTCAACTCAATGCTGACACTGGTCTCAACAGCTGCACTGTGATAGTAATTTCTATTTGCTGATTTACCTTACATGAAACAGAACTTATTAGAAAACCTAATAAACAACAATCCAACTACTAGGAACTGCTTTCAAGTTAATATTGGAGAAGGGGCAGGAAGATCTGACTTCAAGTCTCAACTGGTGTCCAGTAGCTTTGCAGTCTTTTGCAGATCACTCTAAACCTTTTCTCAATATGTAATATGAGAATAATGGTACCTGCCTTGCTGAATTCCTAGTATCGCTGCAACAGTTAAGTGAGATGCTCGTGTACTGCTCTAGAAGATGAATTGATTTTCAGAATGTAAGAAGGCTGAGGGGAAGGAGTCAGAAGAGGGAGAGAAGCACTGAAGAGACAAAAGTGAGGGGAGCTGAAAGCTAAACCACTGAGCTCCATAAGGAGAGAAAGAATGAGAACCAGAGTCTAAGTTGATGTCATGGTCAGGTTCATGTGTCAACTTGGCCAAGTGGTGGTACCTGTTTATCTGGTTGGGTAAGTGCTGGCCTGTCTGTTGCAATGAGGACATTTCATAGAATTAAATCATGATCATGTCAGCTGCATCCACAGCTGACTCCATTTGTAATCAGCCAAGGGGCAGGTCCTCTGCAATGAGTGAAGATCAGTCTAATCACTGGAAACCTTTTAAGGAGGATTCAGAAGAGCAGGCTCTCTTCCTGCTTCGGCTGGCAAGCCTCTCCTGTGGACTTCATCCAGACCCTCCATCGGAATCTTTGGCTTCACAGCCTACCCTGAGGATTTTGGAGTCTGCGTTCCTGTGGTTACATGAGACACTTTCATAAATTTTACATTTGCAAGTGTTCCCTGTTACTTCTGTTTCTCTAGAGAACCCAAACTAATACAGTTGGTGTGATAAATCTTCTTTTGGGTGAAAGACCCAGGGGAAGGAGAACAGAGTGGGAGCAGGGAAACTTGTGGACTTAGTGGCAGATGTTTTGTTTCCCTCAGGAAGCTGTGATGGTAGGAGACCAATCTATTTGTTCTAGGAGGTGAGAAGGTCTATGAAGACACAAGATGGACTTGAAAGGGAGGTCGAGACTCACATTGGATTTTTTTTTTCATTTGTAAAGTTTTAGTCACACCTCATACAATCCAGCCTTATTGTATAGACATGCCTTTGCTACCATACAGTATCTGAAGACATTTCCTTTGCTTCCACACAGAATCCATACCCCTTTCCCAATCCCTCTGCCTGTTGACATTCAGTTTTGGCATAATGCCTTTGCTCTATTCACTGGAAGCAGTTACTGAGGACACTAGACTGTAGCTGACATAGATTGAACTTTCTCCCCATATACTATTTTCAACACCCTGCAATACTGACATTCATTTGTTCTCCCTCATGCAAAAACATTTTTTAATGTTTATATTTAATCACCATCATTGTATACTCTAGGTTTTCCTACATTATACCATGTCAGTCTTTATCCTCTATCTTTCCTTCTAGTTTCATACTCACATTGGATTTTAATCAATGCTTAGATGATGCTTACTAAAGGAGGGGGCAGTTTGACTGATATTGAGGTATCCTTTGAGACAGCCCTAGATTCTTACCTAGGAGCTATCATTGACCTGCCACTTGAAAACATAGGACCTGTTCACACTAACTCACATACACACACATACACACTCACTCTCACACACTCGCACAACCCTCTCTTCCTTTCAGTCATAAAATGAGAATACTAATTGCTTCCTAATCATTATGCAACGCGATAACTGAAGAAAATGACTGGAAACAATCTCCCTGCAAGAAAAGTAAGGGCACTCTGAAATTTTAAGCATATCAAAATGAGACTTAAAACTTTAAAAACTAAAAGAGTATCAGGTCAGGGACTGCAGAGCGGATTTAAGAACACTGAACTGAGACCTGCCTCCCTGACATAATAATGAGCTTCCTGAGGCAGGATTTGCAGGGTCCCAAAGCCTGGTGAGGTGGACAGAGGAGGGAATGGGATTCTGCAGAACAGAGAACACTGTGAAATAATTCAAAAGGGTAAAATACCTATGTGATGGAAAGTAATGCATTTAAATACCATCAAGAGCTGTGCAATGAAAGTGGAAGTAGACCCATGCTAAACATTTCAGGTCTATCTGTGCCTCTTTTGAACTTTTCCTTTCTGAGAGGCATTTAATAGTCCCCAATGTAGATTTAATAAGATTCTGTCTAAAGTATATTTATAAATGAAGGAAAATTTCCTTGGTTCTTTTCAGAAACAACTTTCGGTTCTTTGAGAAAACTGATAAAGGTGTTATCTGCTTATTATAGTCTACTCCCCACCAGAATGATTGCATCACCGAGATTTGCCACGACTAACACTGTCTCATTTTGTAAATACGAGGAACCAAAGCTGATAGAGTGATAGCAAGCAAATGTACTGAATTTGGGAGAACAAGGTTTGCAGTTTTTCACACATGTACTGAATTTGGGAGAACAAGGTTTGCAGTTTTTCACACACTATTAGTACAATTTATTGTGAAATAATATTGCATAATTTATAATAAAAATGCCCCTGAATGGTGACAGTAAAAAAAAATGTAATAAACATGCTTAATGCTAAAAAACATCTCTGAAGACAGAAATAAAACTTGTACTAACTTGGAAATGATTTTGAATGAGCTTCTAAAGGTAAACATGATGCTCCTTCTGCTGTCACACAAGTACTTCCTTACCATAGTCACATTTGAATGACACATATCTTTAAAATGTTTCTCTTCTCAAAATAAAATATAAACTTAGGCTGTTCTCCTCAGGCTGAGATTGGGTTGGATTAACCTGGTAGGAGTGAATGCATTAATCAATATGGAAACAATGTCTTCTGTGAATATATTTATTTCACTAAAATTCTGAAGGTATCAATACTGACTACGACAACAAAGCCAATCACTCTTAACAGCCCAGGTGACAGTAAATTAAAGAATTAAATCAATTTAGAAAACTGCTTCCTGCATCAGTTAAATAGGGTTTGCAAGGAAGGCCAGGTATCTTTTGAAATAGGGAGGCATCCCAAGTAAGGTATAACAATTCCTCATGGCTCATACTTAGCACAGATGGAAAAGTTTTCTGAAAAGGCAATTTCTAATCCAAAGTTAGGGGATAAAAGTGATGACAATAATCATGTCCACCTGCTCCTAACATTCCAGGTGCAGTGGTCTCTAGCTAATTTGTCTGGGATGATAAAGTTCACTCTTCTCTTCTAGTTTACTAGCTGCTGGAATACAATATACCAGAAACAGAATGGCTTTTAGAAAGGGGAATTTAATGAGTTGATAGTTTCCAGTTCTAAGGCTGAGAAAATGTCCCAATTACAAGTCTATAGAAATATCCAATCAAAGGCATCCAGGGAAAGATACCTTGGTTCAAGAAGGCCAATGAAGTTCAGGGTTTCTCTCTCAAGTCAGAAGGCACATGGCGAACACAGTCAGGGCTTCTCTCTCGTCTGGAAGGGCACATGGCGAACACAGCATCATCTGCTGGCTTTCTCTCCTGGCTTTCTGTTTCATGAAGCTCCCTGGGAGGCATTTTCCTTCTTCATCTCCAAAGCACTGGCTGATAGACTCTGCTTCATGGTGCTGCAGCATTCTCTGCTCTCTCTGAATCTCTCATTCTCCAAAATGTTTCCCCTTTTACAGGACTCCAGAAACTTATCAAGACCCACCCAAATGGGTGGAGAAACGTTGTCACCCAATCCAGCTTAACAAACACTCTTGATTAAATCACATCTCCAGGGAGACAATCCGACCACAGCTTCAAACACACAGTATTGAACAGGGACTAGTCTACCTTTACAAAATGGGATTTTGATTAAAACATGGCTTTTCCAGGGGCCATACATCATTTCAAACCAGCACACTCTCTTACCGCATTATCTCCAAGTCTATGGAGGGGCCCATGAGTGCAAAGGCACCTATGGACTTAAAGGAGTAGTTCTCTAATCTTTTAAGTTGATATAGCTATCAAATGCTGTTTAAGGACCAAATGAATAGTTTGTACAGTGATTAATAAACTTATTCTTTTCTCCAAAGTCTGATAAAGACGTAAATGAGGTTAAGAACGGGGGACATAAGATCATAGACTAATAAATAGTTACTGACTGACATCGTAAATGTCTGATTTTCCATCCTCCTTTAAAATATATTCCTTGGAGACATATTTCCCAGATATTCAGAATATGTAGACCAGTGATTATGGTGTCTACGTTGTTAATTAACACTTTGTCTATACTGTAATATAATTTAAGGGCGTTGCATATAGAACTATACTTAAAAATCAAGCAAACTATGTTCAGAATACCTTTTTATAAAAGCAATATATGTGCAATTAATTCTCTAAAGAAATGTTTGTCATACAATTCTTCTGGGTCTTTCACCCAAAGTCCTCATTTATGCATCTAATGTTCTAGATATATTTGAAACTCTTTGGCTAATTAATAACCTAGGTATTACTGATTTCTGTTAAATAAATTCCTTTAAGAAATAGTCATATCTTCAGATAATGTTGACCACAAATTCATTATTGATATGAAAATGAAAAAGAGATTATACTTTCTGGGAAAGGGTAATTTGGTTGTCCTATAAGCACTTGGCTCTTTTCATAGTACCATGGTTTCTTTCATGCCTTTGGTGACTGGAAATTTTGAAGGTCACCTTGGATCAAAGGAAAATAATGAAGAATTTCAAAAATATTTATTGAGTTCTTAATGAATGATAGTCTCATGCCAGGGGCTGGAATACAGAAGAAAAAGACATGACTCCTTCTCTCAGTGAGCTCCCAGGTTGATTGGAAAGATTGACATAATAATAGTTAAAATATGTTGTGGCTAGAGCTGTAATAAAGTATAGAAGTCTGCCCAAGAATGACTTCTCTTTGGAGATGAAGAGAAAAGTGGATGGGTAAAAGTCAAAGTGAGGTTGACCTTGAGAGATGAAGAAGATTTTTCCAAGAAGGAAAGGTAGTTGGGAATCACCCCTAGGAAAGAAGGGTGTAGATATGTAGAACTGGCTAATACAACTGAGATTATGGCAAGGTATCTGGAGTGTCAAAAAGGAAAAAATAGAAAACTCGAACAAGAGGACTCTCCATCGATAAAGAGATGAAATAATCTGCAAGCCTAAGCAAACTGTGCAGAGAAATCCAGAAGGGAAAAGGAAGGAGACAAGAAAATTGAAGGAGAGTCTAGGAAATGGCAATCCCATTCTTTCCTTTAGATTTCCATCTTTAGACAGTTTTATATTGAATTCTGAACTATAAATTAATATTTATAGGAAGAGGAAAGGGACTTTCAAAAAAATAAAGAATACACTTAAAATACATTCCCAATGACAAACTGTAACAGTTTTCATGTCCTTGATTATATGTGAACAATTCTGGGATGAGTACAATACAAATTTTGAAACAGTATCTTTCTTTCTCAATTGACAGTATAATGACCACATTTTAAATTTATTTCTGTCATATATTACTGAAAATATTTTCTAAGTTCTGGATGCCTACTTATGTTAAAAAGGTTTTAGAGATTTTTAGAGGTTGCAAATATTTAAAGTCTATTTGCCAAAATTTACTTAGAGTTTGGCCATTTAAGTTATAGGAAGTATTTTACTATCATAAATAAAGTGGCAATAAATATTTTATGCATTTTCCCTTTTGGATTAATTCCTAACAATTCAGTCCCAGAAGAATTAATTGGCCAAAACAGATAAATATTTTAATAGCTATTGATAAATATTTTTGTATTATCTCTATAAATCACACATGTTTAAATTACTAACTCCCAGCCAGTCATTAAATTATTTGAATTTAGGGCTCAAGTTTTTAATTAATAGGTCCCAGATCCTAGCACATCATTGGGCACCTGAGAGGTGCTCAATAATATTTGTTAAATAATTGGGGTTTAACAACAGTTGCCACCAACTATCGTTTCCACCCTCTCTAAGGGACATAACCTGGAATTTTACTGCCATGTCATGACCCCACCTTAAAGATGACCTTTTAGCCTCCCAAGCAAGCTATGTGTTGTTAGTGCAAGATATGTACAGTCAAATCTTGACCAGTGACTGGTATGCAAGATTTCTAGGGAAGCTGCTAAAAGGAAGATGGCCTGGCTGGTAAGCTGCCCTTTTGTTCCGACATCTTTGTGGGTGTCTGAAATGTAAAAGCTCCAGCAGCCATCTTGGATAATGAAGCAGCTGCGGATAAGAGCCAAGTACTAGGATAATGCAGGAAAACAAGAGAAGAAGATAAAATCACCACACACTTTACATAGTTTACATTGACAGTCTGTCACAGGACTACTTTTATATAAGAGAGGAAGAAACATCTAGCTTACTCAAGTGCCTTTTATTTCTGAAATTTCTTTCCATCAGTTAACAAAACAGCTGATGACAAAATACTGTTGAATAAAAATGAGTGTAGCATTTAGTTGACCTTGACTATATATTTTCTTAATTTTGAAGGTGGTTAATTTTAAAAATTAGATTTTAAAGTAATCGGGAAAGTTTATTTAACTGATTTCATTAAATATTTCCCTTTGCCAACCTACTAATTTGAATCTTCAAACTTAGGTCACCAGTTTTCATGAACCCTTCGTATCAAATATACTACACAGTAAAAAATAAAAAATAATGAAAAAATAAATCATGACACCACGTGAACTTTTTCCCATCTGTTTTTATTTGTTTGAGACATTTATTTTCTATACTATTTCATATTTGTCTATATTGTATGTCTAACTTTTCTTGCAACTACTCTTCCACCTTTGATGATATATATTCATGCCCTCTCCAGAGAGCTGACATCTCTTTATATTTGTTTTCCCAAGATTTGTTTTTCAGTTTTGAAAACCCAATCTCCCTGAAATTGAGTTTTGTGTATTTTGTGGCTTGTTGCTCTTAATTTTTTTTTTAAATATATAATGGTAAATCCTCCTTGATATATTAAATACAGCAAATAACTGCTCAAATAATTCATTAGCGGGTTCTAACGCATTCCTTAATCTCACTGTATTTCAAGTTGCTCATCTGCAAAACTGCCAGAATTGTAGTGGTAAAAGATAGTTACAAATAAAAATGCTCACATACTGCCAAGTCCATTCCATTTAGCTCCATACAGCTCCTTATCTACAAACTAAGCAATTTAGCGCATTCTAATATAGGAAATAAGTTGAAAACAAGTACATGAGCTCAGTCTTTAATTATTTAATTTTATACTAAGTGCTTCTAAAGTGCCAAATAAGGCTGTATTTGAAAGTTTACATCTTTAATTTGCTCTTTTTAGAGGTGCATATGTCATTTGACCTTTTTTTTTCAAAACAAGTTACACTTTCATATTTTTACAGAGGGAAGCAGGATTTGCTATGATCATAGCTGTAGAGTTAAGTAGACTTTGCAGTGTTTTCTTGTGATTTATGCCTATTCCTGAGAAGTTTGGAAAGTTTTCTAGACTCTGGATTTAGTGGAAACATTTAACTGAAGAAAGCTTCTGAGAGGTAAAACATTCATTTTTCTTTTCATTTAGTTCCCAAATGGAGACAAATAGCTTAAAAGCAATATTAACCTCAATGTGGTTAGGCTATTTATCTTCATAAGAAACAGTCTGAAAACAAGAAAACAAAGCCCATAAAAATGATTTTATTTAATCACACAAGTATATCTCACCAAAAATCTTTAGTTATTTCCTTAGGGCTTAATTCGAACCTCAGTAACTCATGCACAAATTCTATGGATGTCAATGGAAGCTGTGCATGTGGAACTCTGAACCAAATTTGGTTGTCATGGATGAATTAGTCAAAGAGAGCATTAGATCAATTTTTAAAAAACCTAAAGTGCTCTCATTCTGTAATCCTTTTCCATCTTTGCAAATTTATTGACCTAATCCAGGGATAATTATTGAATCTCCATAATATACATCACAACAGTGGCATGCACGCAGCAGAGTCACTGGCCTTCAAACATTTACTTTCCCCCATAAATGTCAATAATCTTGATGCAATATTTCTTTGTAGCAAAAAGAGAGATTGTGACATGCTTTGCAACAAGGTCAATTTCACTTAAGGAAATATGCTAACATTTTAAAAGTCAGCCATTAAATTGGGGTTACTATTGCATTTGCATTATCTTGTTATAGGACAGTAATCTGATTTCACCAGTGCCACAGTTATTTAGGTAGACTTAAAAAGTGTATTCAAAGTCAAGAGTTATAACTGAAAAAATTCATATCATCCTCTAAGTTCCAGACAAATCATGTTTAAGAGCTGCCTTTAATTTTTTTTTCTTACCTAGATGTTGTAAGCGTGCATATTTTCCCTTGTAAGATGAAAACTCCTTCAAACCGCATGCAGCCTATTAGAATAAATGCTGCTGCCCTCGGAGCCCAGGAGTCCTGTCTCTAGTGAGTAAACAGTGAGTTTCTTACGTAATTTGAGTTATGCGCCACAACTGGTCTTGTAACCAGTATCCAAGGCCCTGGCGATTGCAGCATCTGGAGCGAGACCTTTAGTGCCCCATTCATCTTGCCGGAAGTAACTTACTGTCCTTTTCCTCAAGAGCAGTGCATGAGGCACCCATGGGCAGTGTGGTCTGTTCCGTGATTCACAAATCATAGTGTGCCCGAAGAATCTTTTCGATAGCTTTACAAACGAAGATTCTTGGGCCCCACTCTCCAAAACTTGCATTTCTGTGGTTTGGTGTGGACTCTGCATCTTGAACAAATCCTCAGGGCATTCTGATGCTGTTGATCTATAGACCACACTTGGAGAAACACTTGGATCAAGATCCTGGAAGCTGCATTGACGACGCAATGCGGCATGGCATGACACAATGCAGCACTCAGAAGTGCTCTGGGCCCACTGTCATTTGCCTCAATTTGACAAATTCATAGAAAACTTGGTACTAAAGGGGCCAACCTGCTAATAACGCCTGGCTTGCATATATAAGGCACTTAATAATTGAGAGTCAAATCAAATTCTATTCCTTATGGACTCCATTATACTGTACCAACACTAGTGCTCCTCTGATACAAACAGTTTTATCCATGACTTTCTGTGTTTCTCACAGTAGCAGAACCTTATCAGGTGGCACAAGAATCTGTGGTGGCATTCCCCAAACCAATTAATACGTACATCTGGTTTCCCTCCTATAAGTCAAGGTTTCTCTCAGTGCGCTCACTGATGACCTGAATCAGAAACATCCTATGTGCTTATCAACACTGCTAATTCTTAAGACCTATACAAGACACACTGAATCAAAATTCCCAGGGAAGTCTGATCTAAGACTCTTGTATCATTGGGTGACTCTTATTCACACTAGGTTTGAGAAACCTGGCTCTAACACAGTAAGTTAAATTATTTCTACCTTTGTTATTCAGTCCCATGTGGCAAATGAATAAAAGAAAAAATAGTGTTTATTATAATGGTAAAATATACCACACAGCCTGCCTATCAATTAAAGTTTAGCAGTAACTTGATGTTTGCACTGTAAAGTTTACAAGAACATTTCTGAAAATCAAAGGGGTAGTTATGAATCATTATACCAGGAAAACAGGCATAAATGGAGACTCTCTTGGCCCACTGGGACATATGATCACCTTAAGTCTAAGGTATACCCAATGGGACTGCAAAAACACAGGCAGGTTTTACCTCATGGTGTTTTACTTCCTGAAAGAGGGCCTACTTGAAGATTAACTAAGATAGCTCTCCGTAATTCCCCACTTTAAGGAACATAGTGATTCATAAATGTTATGCCATTTTATGTTACAGGTATTTATTTTTTATGATTAGAAATATATTAATTTATAAATTAAGATATTGGGAGAAGCTTCCAGTAATGACAGTAAAGTGGTCATGCAAACCCTTCTACAGATAAAATTAGGAAATTTTGGCAAAATATGAACTACCATTTAAAGGCCCTGGAAAACACACACAAGTGGATGGACTCCTGAGAAACCTCGTGTAGGAGAGGTAAGATGTGGAAATGCACAGGCTTCTGGCCTAAGCACACTTCCCAACTTCCCGAGCGATGAGCAGAAAAGCCACACAAAGCTTCACTGTCTTGAGGTGGCAGAGGAGCCCAGGGGAAGAGAGCAGCAGGGAAGCATCCAAAATCAGACAGAAGTTGCTGAAGAGTGGACTCTTTGAAAAGCAGCTATGAAAAGGGTAAGTGCTGTGGGTTTCCAGCGTTCATGACCAAGAATCTCTCCAAGACCTACGGCTCTCATAGCAGAGAAGTGTCAGCTTAATAACTCAATCAAGATGGCAAAGAGAATGCAGGGGTGGAAGAGATGTTGGGAATTTAAGGTGGACCCTGGTAAGGCATTCACATACATTCCACATAGGATGGAAACAACTGAGACAGTGTCCTGTGATATATTTGGGTAGACAACATTTGCAGCAGCCTCAGAAAGTTCCCTGTGACCTGTGGAAAGCAGTTAACATTTTCCTGTGCCTTTCAAGTGGGGCATTAAATTGAGGAATGATGATTAAATGAGGAGGGTCCCCCTTACAGTTGAGTTGAATACACAGCCAAGTTTTCAATGAGCACAAGGAAACTGGGATACCTAGCACTGGCATGGGGCCACGACCATAGTTGAGGACAAGATACCCAACCCTTCACCTGCCGAGGTATATGGCAGTGATTACAAACAGAACTCTGCAGCAAAATCACCTGGGTTTTAAAGCAAGCTTCGAAATTTACTAGCTGTTTGAACTTCAATAGCTTAACTTCTCTGTGCCTCTGCTTTTTTGGTGTCTAAACTGACAATATAACTGTACTTTCCGATTTGGGCATTTGTGAGGATTAAATAAATTAATATAGGCAAGGGGCTTTAAAAAGCAATGTATCATTGTTAGCTATTATGACAATGAGAGACAGACAGAGAGTGAATGAATGAGAATTTTCATTAAGAGAGGAAAGGATTTCAAGAGAAAGAGGTGGTCCCGAGTATTAAAAGCGGGCTGTGAACTCAAAATATGCTCCTGGGTGAAGCAATGGGAAGTCATCCTGGTAGAATAACCGTCATGTGTCAGAAGCCCAACAGCACAGAGTTGCAGAGTTGATAACAAGTGAGAAATCAGAGATGTGTGCTAATTACTCCCACTAGAAATTTGGCTTGTGAATAGAAGCGAAGCTATAGTGATGGCCAAAGGGAGAATCAGGGTAAAGGGGATCTGCTTTTTGCTATAGGACTTGCAAGGAAATAAAATAAACCTGCTAAGATTAACACTTTGGCTGACAATAGTAAAAGTGACTACTGCTCAAACGTGCTAACACTCTAAGGTGTAACTGCAATGTCACAGGGATTCATAGAAACATGATATTCCAGGCCCCAAGAGTGATTATCTAGCAGTGAAATTTCAGTGGAATTGGGGGAAGGGGACTATTCTGAATGCCTTTTTATCTTAGGTTAAGCAAATGCAACCACACAGGTCGCTGCCTGCTCTGCAGTCAGAAAAGGGGCCATCAGCCTTACATTAGATCCTTTGCGCCATTTTTTTCAAAGTTATTTTTCATTATTGGTTAATATGGTAATCATTCCCTTTTGGTATATTCAGAAGCAAATTATTTTTCTATTAAAAATATTCTCATTTGTTTTGCATCTCCTCATCCCTCACCCCTGTGGAAGGTCACCGCAGGGCATGATATATGGCCTGAAATGCTTCAATATCTTGGCAAATCCACTGCCCAGGGTGAGATCACACCTTAGCTTGCAACAGCCCAGCCAGTGTCCTTTCTTTTAAAAACCTATTCTAGTCCAAGATCAAAAATAAAGACACATCACAGATATGTGCTATGTAGGCCAGTCTATTGCTTATTATGGCCAATTACTCTTACAATTTATGTCATAAAATAAATCGCATAATCCATGTATTGTCTTGTTTTCTTCCAAATCTTAACGCCACCAAAAGGAGAGGAAATTATATTGAGCCATAGTTTTTCCTGCCTTAAATATTTGCTAAATATAAGAGGTGTACCCTCCTGGGATCTCGAAAAAGACCACAGCACGTTTTTGGTTGTT
This sequence comes from Myrmecophaga tridactyla, assembly GCA_004026745.1. Classification (NCBI taxonomy): domain Eukaryota; kingdom Metazoa; phylum Chordata; class Mammalia; order Pilosa; family Myrmecophagidae; genus Myrmecophaga; species Myrmecophaga tridactyla. Next base: position 130,874 of record PVIY010001871.1, read on the forward strand.
GCCACAAAATAAACTTAAAAGGCTGGCAAAAGCACATCTAATTTGAAGCTGGGAAGTAATCTAACTTGTTCCACATGAGTTGGGCAAGCAGGTGCTTTGCTACACTTAAAGAACCTCCATTCAGTATAATGCGTTGGGGTCACTTCAGCTAATGTATCTCATTATATTGAGGGAAAATAATCATTCCAGTGGCTTATTTTTGATTCAAGAGTGAGGGGGTTCAATGAGTTAAGAGAACAAGTAACAATGTTTTTTTTCAGTATCTGATGAAATTCCAGCTCACAAGCTTTTAATTTTTTAAATATCTGGATTAGGAAGCGAGTTAAAAAATAAGATCCAACACTGAAGAATTTATTACCAGCCCTTTACCTGACTAAATGATCTGGTGGGAAAGGTTGCTTCTTGGGTTTTAAATCACCTATTGTCTCTTCCCTGGCCTGGAACAACTAGCAGCAGTTTATTTTCATTGTGGGTTCTTTATGGCAAGGTCCAAGGATCAATTTAGCCTTTTGTTGTTGTTCGTTTGTTTTTCCCCAGCCCCATGCATCTAGTCATTTGGGGATAGTGTCACTAACAGTTACCCCAATAAAGTCTCTGCATGTATGATTTCATTCCATTTTTACAACAGTTTCATGAGTTAGATACTATTAAGTTTGAACAGAATGAAATGATTGCTCTTATAGGTCAAAGTGATGGGTTATTAACAGTTTCAAAAGGTTCAAATTCAGGGTTTTCACCTTAAAACTATAAGGAAACTGAGAATCAAGGAGGTTATATACTTTACTCAAGATCAAACAGCTAATATATTGCACAATTATACATCAAACTATGGTTTCTTTACTGTGTAGCATTCAAACTACCACATGAAAATTAGACTCTGAAAATGAGGCTTCCAGAAAATATGGAGATTCAACATGTCTCAAAATCTACTGACAGACATTATTTTTATTCTGTACTTAAAAGTAGCCCACGTCTGGTATTTCTAAGGAACACAGGAGCCAACTGAAAGAGTTCCCAACCCTGACACCTAAAGCTGGGACAATTTTAGTGACAAATAAAAAAACTAAATAAAGTAGGATTGGATAATAACCCAAAGTATACTATCTAAATATGCATTAGCCCATATCAATACAGATAAATGACTGAATAAACAAATGGGAGAGAAAAGACAAATATTTCATGCAGAATTCCATCATTTAAGCAGATACTCCACCTTAAAGGAAGCAGAGCATAAATCCCCACTCCTTAACTGTGGACTGCTCAGACCAGCTTCCTTTCAAAGAGTACAATATGGAAATGGGGAGAAAAGTGTAACTTTACCGTGGAGAGACCTGATACACCAGGTTTGTGAAGCCAAAATCAAGGTTAACATCAACAGTCAGAAGTCACCCTGATTGGATGTACCCTTGATACGATTTGATGAGAATGGCATTTATCTCTGTGGTTTTCTTCCCCAAAACTCATCACTCCAGTCTAATCATGAGAGAGGCCTCAGAAAAATCCCAAGTAAAGGCCATTGCACAAAATACCTGATCTGTGCTCCTTAAAACTCTAAAGTTCATCAAAAACAAGGAAAGTTCGAGAAACTGTCACAGCCAAGAGGAGTCTCAGGAGAAATGGCAACTAAATGTAACGTGCATCCTGGAAGAGATCCAGGAACAGGAAAAAGACAGGTAAAAACAAAGGAACTGTGAATAAAGTAAGGAGTTGATTTAATAATAATGTACTATTGCTGGTCATTACCACAAATTGGTAATCGTAACAAATATACCATACTAATGAAAGATGTTAATAATGGGGGAAACTGGGTGTGGCGAATATGAGAACTCTGTGAACTTGTCTATAAATCTAAGTCAATTCTAAATTTAACAGTTTATTAAAAATTAAAAAAAAATTAGCCCAGTCATTAGAGTATATTAGTTTAAGACAAGCATTGTAAACCAGCCTGGTAGAGTCATAAGACTAGAGAGAGCTTTCCTGTTGTGAAAGCACAGTGTGCTTACATAGTTTTAATAGTAGCAGAAAACCATTATTTTAAGGGAAAAGGCCATTCTGAATACACCATGTTTTAGGCATCTCTTGTTTTATGAATATTTGTTCTCTAATTTGGATTTGCGTAACACTGATGTGATTTTTTTTTTCTTTTTAACCCACTAGTAAAAGCACTGGTCTATACAGGCACTTCAAAAGAACATAAAGATTGACTAAACCATTAGCAATACAGCAGTGCTTTATTATATCACAAAACAAAGTACTGAGGATAAATGAAAACATGCTCATGGCACAAATTCCTCAGTGATTTGTTCCTGGTTCTCCACTCACGCCCCTGATCTATTCACAGGCTACTTAGAGGAAATCATACTATACTGGAAGTAAAAAGAAGTTCATTGCACAACATTCAAAAGAGTTGAGCAGTTAAAGGAACTATAAGCTATTACATATTATTGAAAGAACTGGAATATTTCCAAATTAAATTCAAATGAATCATTCCAAAAATGGAAAACTGCTACAGTGCTCTTACTGGAGGATCTGCACAGACCACAGCTCTTTGGTGTTTAAATAATGATATTCAAGATTTATTTGCTCACTGTGACCAAATCCAGTGTCCTCACAGTCCAACACGGGAATCTAAGGGAATCTAATTCCTCGGGTAATTTTTTCAGGATTTTGATTTCACACAGTGTATGTGAAATATTTTTCAGACTGGTAATAAATTCAGACTTAGTAATGAAACTGAATAACTTATTTTCAACAACTGTGAGAAGCATTCTGGAGAACAAGAGATATCTTGAAAGAAAAGAAACCTCCCAAACAATCAGAATTGCCCATAAGAACTCAGATGAAACTTCTTTAGGGATAAAACCTGCCCTTTATATAACAACTGCTTAAAACTAATCAAATAATGTTGCCAAAGTATGCTATGTATTACATTGCTAATATTCTCCTGGTTAAAAAAAAAAATTCCAGGAGACACTTATCTTAAATGCATTCCCTTTTACATAACATCTTTAGAATGTAGTCATTTCATATCATCTATCACCTCTGTCACAATTTTCTTAAGATTTCTAACCTCTCAAACTTACTTCTCTTATTATAGATCATATGATTTATGAATGCCGATAGCTACAGAGACAGCTGTGAGATTAGCATTATAACCTATCCCAGATCACCTCAGAAACAGTTTCTCCTGAAATGTACTGTCACATTGAAATAGAATTACAAACACATTTTGGGGGCAATGCTGATATGTACTTTAAAACTTACTTGCCCAATTGGAAAGACAAGAAGAGTTGAAATGAAGGGGAAATGGGCTATATTTATTTGTTTTTATTTTCAGGAAAAAAATAATGGGCATTTTTATGAACACCATAACACCACAATTCGATATAATTTCATTTATCTAAACTTTATATAGTCTCTAATGTACATATGCAAATATTTATCCATCATTAATAGAACAAGATAACTGATTTTAATACTCCTGTTGCTGACAATTTTGTGTCCCAAGAATGTTTTTAAGTTTCATGAAAGGAATATTTCAAGTATAACAATACATCTGGATTCGATATGAAGTCTTAAGTATCTGAGAAGGAAAATATGAGAATGTGTTGCTTAAAAAATTTATGGGTGATAGTTTTGGAATACGAAAGTAATGGATTTATGGCAACTTCTTAAACATGTTTTCATTTACCTAAAAGCTCACCACAATAGAACTCAGCTGACAGGGTACAAATCAGTTATGGTTGCTGGGCTTTTCACATGCAAACCCCAAAAGGGCAGCTGAGCTCCATCAGGAATCTCTCTGCTAGAAGAGCTGTTTCGGGAAGAGTACATACTGGAGTCCATGTGAGGAGAACCTTGACTGAAGATAAGGAGTTTTTCAACTCAATCGTTCTTTTGTCCAAGCATTAGCCACCCTCTAAATTATTACTATGGCTTTGATACTCAAGGTATGGTCCACAGACCTATGGAATCAGCAACACTGGGGAGCATGTTAAAAATAAAAAATATAGGCAATGCAAGGGTAGATCAGTGGTAGAATTCTTGCCTGCCATGCGGGAGATGCGGGTTGATTCCCAGTCCATGCATTTCCAAAAAAAAAACAGCGACAACAACAAATGGTGCTGCAATAATGGGATAGTCACATGGAAAAAGAATGAAATGTGACCCCACCACACAGCATACAATAATAAGATAAAATAAATATCTTAGGTACCACCTCCAGGGAGATTTCCAAAGGAGTCTTATTCACACTGAAATTGGAGACATTCTAACCTATGCCAATCCTGGCTATTATCCTTGTTTGGTTATTAGAATTAACTGTGGATACTTTTAGAGTTCTGTTGTCCAGACCTCACCACAGACCAGTTAAACGAAAATCTGTAGGTTTGCAACCAAGCATCGGTATTTGTCAATGTGTAGATGAGATTTTAAGTTGTCTGAGAGCAGGGACCGGGCCAATTTAATTTAGTTATGCCCATAACATCTGAAACACTTTCTTCTTCATGAAAGCCCTCAAGAAGTACTTTTAGAATTTACACTATGCCCCAAATTCATTTTACCCAAATCAGATTCCAGATTCAATTCTCTCCTTTGTTTTTCCACACTGAACTTTCCTAATCACAGCTGAGCCCAAGCTCCTGAAGGCTCACACACATACACGTGCCCGTGTACATGGGCAGGAGCATTTTTCTGCTCTTCGCATTTTTAGATGAAAAGATTTGTGGTAAAAACCCTTGACTTGCCAGAGCACACACCATCTCTAACCCCAGGGATTTTGGTTTTACTCCATCTCAGTTCAGGACTTCCAATGAAATATTTTTTACATTGGTCTTTTCATGTGACAATTACAAAGCAAATATACATTTTTAGTAGCTCCTTTTTCAAACATAGCCTACATCCTTTATATAGTATGTGTCTACAGAGAAGGGCAGTAAATAAAATGTTAAATGTGCATTGGGAGGGTGGTGCTGACATAGTGACAAGAAAGCAAATTCTCTGCAATAGTATCTAGAGGTATTCATCAAGAGAGGTGCAAGTTACAGAGAAAATGGATGGGGAGGCCTTGCAGGTAAGTGGGTGGGGGGTGGAAAGGACACACAGCTCTGGTGAAGATGCAAGAGCTGTAGCAGCCCTGCTGGACTCCTCACCCCGATTTTGTCCTATGAGGGTTTCAGAAAAGTTGAGCAAGCAGCGGAGCCATCTTGTTCTCCATCCTGCCAGTCAAAACCCAGGAGGAAAGGACATTTCTATTTGAAAAAAGGATTACCTATTTTATTTTTGCTTGTGTTCTTGTTGTTGATTTTAACTGGGCAAACTGTGGGTGAGGAGAAGTAAGAACATTTAAAAGATGTTTTACCTCTTCCTTTGGTTTTCATCTTTACAAAAAATAGTTTGGGGTCAAGAGAGCTCTTAAGGCTCTAAAGTAGGGATTTGGGAATTCAAACCCTGAACAGGAAATGCCAAAAATCCTCTATTAAATTGTGATATTGGCATGTAAGAATCACACCCAGGAAATTATATAATTATGTATTTACTATATGTAGTAATCTTATCTCCCGGTAGAGAAGATTAATTGGGACCATAATGAAATTTAATCTGAGTAACAGCTGCATGGAGTTCCACTCTACAGGTGTTTTCCAGATTTGTGCCATTCTTCACCAGTCTCCTTTACACTTTTTACTGTTCCTAAAATGGGCAGCATGGCGATGCCAGCCACAGAATCACATTGCCTGATTCTGCTCTGGGGCTCAGTGACTGGCCTCATGCAAACTCTGTTTTCTGGGCTCCCTTGTCACCTGGCTCTTGCTTAGGTTTAGCCAATCAGAAGCACCATTAAGAGATTAGGGGATGGGGGATGGCAAGTGTCCCGTCTCTGTCCCAGGCAACGATATGCCCTCCCTGTGCAGGTCCCAGCTGCTGGTCTTGGGAAACTTCAGCATCCTCTATTTGCTCCTTAAACCTGAGTATAGAACTTTCCCCCATTCCTAACCTCCAGCTTGCCTTGCTTGGACTTTCAGCTCTTCTATGACTTCTGTAGGTGGTTCATTCTATTGGATTCCTGCTGGGGCATTCCACAGCACCGCCCGGGCTGCGCTGACCGGACACTGACTGGCACAATGGCAAAGTGAGAAGGAATAAGAACACTTGGATTTAAAAACTGTCTTTGTCATATATAAAGACTTTTAGTTACTGGGATATTGCCTACGTTTGCTCCCAATGTGTCCTCATAATATCCAACATATGTATGCTTCTTTTTTCCCCTCCCTTAATTCCTCACAGTATTTATTATACCTGAGATTTCAAGTCTGTGGCTCTACTCACATTAAAATCTCATGGGTGGCTTTAAAGGTCATCTGATAGCAGCGATGACAAGAGCTGGGGTTGAGCGCTTAACCTATAATAGGCATTAGTGCTAGGCTAAGTACTTTACATGTATTATCTCTTTAACTTCACAACTAAATATAAAGCTTGTACTAATTCATTCTCAGGCAGTTTAAATGAGTTGTCCAATATCACACAGCCAGCTCTAAACCTATCCCAAGCCCAAGCTCTCTAATATATGCCTTACGATACCCCGCCCTCATTCAGTTTTGAGGAGCTCAGATTTCTCTGACATTTCTATAATGCCCATCTTTGACAGCATAAAGGTTTGGGGGATCATCTGTTATTAACTGACAGCTTGATAACATCGAGTTTGAATTATTTTCTAATAGCTCTATGAAAGTTATACCCATTGCAAAACTGGATATTCTAATTTGAACTGGTTCAACTTCATTTCTAAAAATAGAGTGGACTTGATTTTAATTATGAATTATGAAAAATATTGCCTATATCATTATATTCTATAATATAGGTCAGTTTCTGAAGTAAAAATGTTAACACTTTAAAATATTGGACTATGCCTTCTACAGCAAACTCTATGATGATAAAATATAATAAAGCAGTGAAATGTAAATGAAAGTGTAACTGAAAAAGAACAATCAAATTAGCGGGATCCAAATCTATGCTTTCATCATATGATTAACTATCTCGTATAAGTATTGATAGTTTCATGCTGATGTGTTTGATTTGGTGATGGTGTGGGAATGCGGACTGGATTAGCCCTAAAATCACCTACTTCTTGGTGTGTTCCTGTGCCTAGCTTGAATATTTGTGTGCCTATATCCAGAAACGCAATACCACAGACTCTCAGTTCCCATATATTGGCAATTGTTTTCAACATATCCAGCTCAATCATATTATTTATTGTGCTCTGCTGTTCCACTCCCAGGACAGTTGCACATAAATTATAATGTATCATACCTTGAGTGACATTAGGGGAGAATAAACTATGTTAGCTCACCAGCTTTCACTGTCTTGATCCCAAACATTCTCCACTGCCACCTACTATCCTCAAGAGTGAATCTATTCGGAGAAACAAAGGCGGATGGACTGAGGATTAGAGACTGCTTCCTCTTTCTTGTCATTTGGGTCTGAACCAGCCTTATGCCCCTTCGCTATCACTATAATCCATCGTGCTTGAGGTGGAGTATTTGATTTCCTCACCACAAGTCCACCTTTCCACTTCAGGAAATAATCCTCTTTCAATCTCCTACTCATTCAAATGAAAATACCATCTCATATTAATAGCATCTCTCCTGAAGAAGCTCAAATCATTTTTCAGATATTTCTCTAATCCTCACAGCATTCCTCTAAGGTAGGTAACGTCCATACAACACGTCTTCTCAACCAAGGCAGAATGATTATGCAAGGGTTTTAGGGGCCCACAGGTTTTGTTGAACTGACTTTCATTTCCTCAAAAAATACATTTACTGTGGATTGAAGCAGTGCATTTATTTGAAAATATATATATAGGTTTAAGGATAAAAATTTGATTTGGAATAATTATTCTGTTGTCCATAGTATTTTGACATTGATACCTGTACACTGCTTCTAGCAATCTGCAATATAACTACTTTGGAGGCTGTGAGTATAAATCTCTAAGTTGGCAGATATTTATCAAGTTGAGAATATTAAGGATACAAATTATGGATTCCAGAAAAGTATATTTTTGGCATAATCATCACATTTAAAAATCATCTTTTTAACATGGTGTGGTTACTATATGGAAAGATAAACTTAAAGAAGTTTAGATTGTTTAGTTCAGAAATAAGATTGCTAGTGGTATCCTAATAATGTGATCATTAGGTGTAATATGAGTTCTTTTAATAAATAAAAAGATGTGGATAACAATTGTATTCAAGAGATTAAAACCAGCTAAGGAAAAACCATCAATTAACCAGAACATTTTCAGCAATGGTATGTTCAAGATATGTTGTTAGGTCATACCCAAAAGTGAATCATAAAAGACAGCTTCTCTCCTCTAGTACATGGTTCTTGGTCCATAAACTTCTTTGCTTCCCTAAAACAACAAAACCAACCCCTTTCCAGAAGAGAAAAACAAAGCACAGGCTCCATCACTTCTGCAAGGTGGGAGGCTAGGATTTGAATCCATGCTGTTTAGCTATCAGGTTTGGGTTCTTTAATCTGACTCTTCTGCACATGTTAAATGATATACCTAAAAATGTAAGCATCTCTGAGGAGGTGTTTCTGTTTTGTTCTGTTTTACTTTAAGAAATGTAAAGGATTATCATAAAGTGGGGAAATTGTTAAAGGTGGTTGTAGGATTTCCTTCTTGGGAAGGGGGAGCTAGTTAAATCCAATGTGCATTATATGTACCATGGCCCAGAGTTGGTAATACTTCCTAAGAGGTACCTTGGAAATCTACAATGCTATCTTCATTGATAAGCTGAATTATGTACCCCATTAAAACATGTCCTTAAACAAATCCATTTCTGTGGGTGTGAAATAATTTTAAACAGGCCTTTTTTTTTT